>JAODJX010000120.1:1057620-1072578 GCA_026776945.1 Isichthys henryi | reverse complement strand
GGGGGGGGTGGGGGGGGGGGGGGCGGGTGGGGGCGGGGCGGGGTGGGGGCCAGGCGCGGCGGGGCGGGGTGGCGGTGGGGGGGGCCGGGGGGGGGGGGGGGGCGGTGTGGATGGGGGCGCGGCGCCGGGGGGTGAATCAGAAGTGCAAATGTCTGCCAATTTGTGGACTGGACATGATTCTCGGGCCTGGAAAATAATTATTGCAGAAAACCGGGAATAAAATGCGTAAAATGCACCAAGCTCTATTGAGACATTGTGACGCGGCCAGTCAAGTTGCCCATTATCCGCTGTGATTTGTTATTTGGGCGCTGACAATGTGTGATGCATCTCAATGTCGTTTCAGTCCTGGGATTCATTCCCATCTGTGAAAGACAAACTCAGGAGGATGCGAATCTCATCATTTAGACATGACCTTTGACCTTGAATTGTGTTGTTGTCGCTACCTTATGTATCCAACGCAGAGAAGACATTTATCCACAAAGCAAAGCTTATGGTTATGTGCCTTTTGCTCAAATGTACTACCCCTCTGGCTACTGTTATTCGCCGTCTCATTGGATATTGGGGTCCACACCTTGTAGTCTCTCTTCTTCTAAGTGATTGGGTTGTTGGTGAGATTTGTGGCTCCTGACATGCATTATAAGTTAACATTTGTGTAATGTCAGCCATCAGCAAATCAGTTTCACCGATGTGACCCCAGGGCAAATCAGTTCCACTGTTACTGAGCGGTCAGGGAGCCACTGGGCCAATCAGTAGTGAGAAGGCAAGCGGGCTCGATATGTGATATCATTTTTAAGTGAAAAATGGTGCTCTAGACAGGTCAGACTCTTTTGTTTGTCACACTCTCCACAAAACAGACCTCTACCATTCCTCCATTTTCCTCTGTTTCTTGTCTTCATATAGATAAAAATTCATTTTTGATAGCTTGGAGCATCAAATTCATAGGTCTGCCGTACCCTTGCTGAGTGGATGTGTCAAGGCCCCAAAGGTCGTCTAGCATTTTGCCTTTTTAAGCATCAAATGCTGTCAGGGACAATAAGCAGTTTGAATGGTAAAATCTTCAATGTCAACTGAAAAAATACACTTAGTTGGAGACCTTGAAAGGTGTTATCAATGGCAACCTTCTACGGCTGCTATCTTCTTTTTTTTATTGTTATTTTTTTGCAGTCCACATCGGTTAAATTAAGTGCTAACAGACAGCTGTGAAGTGGTCTTGGGTAATCCCCAGTTATGCAGGTGGAGAGGGTGTATGCAGGGTTAGTAGTTACATTGAAGCACACATAGGATTGGTGCCTCGCAGATGTCAGGTTTCTTGGACCTTCAAACGATTTCAGCCTTCAGCAGATGAGCCCTCTTCATGCAGGGGATTATGGGAGTTCCCAGAATGCAGACAGAAAAAGGAAACAATATTGAAGGAGTCGATGTAGTTGACTTTGAGGTTGGGAGAAAATACTTGTTGCACAGAAACCATGACTATTTTATGCTCGTGGGAGTTTTACTCGGGGGGGGGAAATGTTCTGAGGGCAGAATGAATAGTGATTCGTTCAGAGAGATAACCAATGAGATTGTCGAGGAGGTAGGTCCAATCAACTAGAGAAGGCGGAGCCTAAGTAAAACTCCCATGAGCCTATTTTACAGGTATATTTCTATTGCATCCTCAGTATAAGAAGGGGGGGATACATCTGTGGCTCAAACCTACAGCCATATAGTTATTTCCTAATCCCTAAGCTGCCCGACACTACTCCTTACCTCGCTTTCTCCCTTGAGAACTGCTGACTTGACTTTAGCAGATACGGGTATCAATGTGTGAACATGATAATTACGAGAATTGGCTCTTTTCACAGCCATGCCCCGAGGGTCAGGTCAGAGGAGAATATGCCGGAACATGTGTGAGGATTAATGCAGCAGACTAATGATGCTCCAGTTGCACTGTGGTGTGGAGCTAAGCAGGCTAATGCTTTAAAGAGTAGCTAAGCACTTGAGATGAATGTATCTATGCCTGAGTACCATTAAGCTCTGTTATTCCATCCAGTCCCCCCCCCCAGGCCGTGGTCACTTCCACCCCACTTACTGTAGGACCACAGCAACTATTGCCTGACAGCATCTGTCCCAGTAACTGGTTCCAGCCGCCCCTACATCAGTTGACACGCCCACCGTTACAACTGTGCAATCCGTAAGCGTACAAGACTTTAAGATTCTTCAGGTGTTTCAAAAGACGATTACACACAACTGCAAAATCTGGGATTTTGTGCGTAATCCCTGCGTATTATAACGTAAGGATTTCAATTAGGGGGAAATCTCTGCCTTGGGTATAAAGGAATTAGCACTTCTTGGCCTCGTTCATGTCATATTAGTGATTTGCTGAATTGTAGTGAACTGAAAAAGATGTGTTGCAGCTAGAGGTGGTCTGACATTGTTGCCCTTGCTTAGCTGCCCCCGGTAGCTCAACATGTAAAGCATTTTGTTAACAATCCCAATGGAATGGTGTTCAAATTCCTGTAAATGCATGTAAATTGTGACTGTAAGTCGCCTTGGGAAAAAATATCGGACGAATGTAATTGAATTACACAATTTTTTCACTAGCAGATGTAGGTAAGCATGTCAACTGGGTGGCAGCAGCCTTGTAAGACCTAGACATTTGGGCTTTAGCGATACAAAAAAAATACCAGGAGAGCTTTGGAGAACAAAGACTGGGGAAGGAGAGGGAAATGATGGCAAATGGAAGGGAGGGACGGGTGAAGGCAGGAAGGAGGAAGTAGGTCATGGTTTCGGCGTGGGGTAGAAGTGGTTTGGCAGTATGAGACGACATGGCAGAGGGAATAATGTTGAGATGGGAAGCCCCCACCCTCCATACAGAGACACACACGCTTGGCTTTGATGGTCCACAGCCTCCTGTTTTAGCCAAACTCTGCAGGCACGGCTGTAAGCTCTACACAGGCATGAGTAATCAAACGCCACTCTCGCGAGGCTGGGGTCCATCTGATTATACATCTGCTCCAACTGTAGCGGGGGAAAGGCGGGGGCGCACTTTTGACTCGACACGGAAGCAGCTACAGTAGAAGTGTAATTATTGCCTTTCATTACCTTGAATACCCGACGCCTTTAAGACAGGCGGTGAAGTAGGCCTGCGATTTTTTTTTTTAAAGTGGTTGATCTGGCTGGGAGGAATGGCAAATATACACGTTTTTCTTTTTTTTAGGTGGGGTTTTATGCAGTTTTCATTGTGTAAGTACAGGGTGAATAAAAGGTAGCACTCCGCATGGAAAATTAAATAACATATTCTTTCATTCATTCATTCCCTCATCTGCCTGTTTTCATCACCTGCGCAATGAAACGGAAATCTACCGATGTTTTAAACCTGATTGCTTTCCATAATAGCAGTCGCCCGAGTGGAAGCCCTCGAGCTGCCAGTTTCTGAGCCGTCGAGGGTCGTCGAAAATCCCCGTTTAACATCCTGGCAGAAAAGGATAAAAATGGCGTCAAGATGTCAGCTCAGCAATTAGGTGTCAGTCTAATTTAGAGACTAAATTGGACTGTCAGTGTATCTTTCATTTATCAGTCAAGATTATGCCTCTGTGATTAATTGGAAAACATTGCAGGTATGTAGCATCTTAGCCCCCCGGTAACAGAAAATGAGCGGTTCTGTGACCTTTTTAAGCACAATAATCTCTCCTCTTCCTCTCTCATGTAGCCAGAGAAACATTTATTAAATCTACTCAGATCCGTTCATAAGAGCATCATTTCAGGTTAACCATTGTTTTTCTAGTTTGCTTATCGGTTGCTTAAATTTAGTTAAACCTGTGCAATATAAATGCTAGAGAAGAATAACATTGTTTACACGTGATCGTCTTGGGTTGCTTGGGAACCTTCTTTTATTAGTGTTAAGGAAGCAAGTCATGTTGTTCAGTCGATGCACAATAGGTCCCTTCAGATATAAAAGCGAAGTTAAACCTGCGTTTCCGTGTGATTTTTATTTTTGTGACTGATCCTGAGTTCTCAAGCAGGCTCTCCGAAGTCCGCATCACCTACGTCGGCTGACTAGATGGCTTTCGGAAAATCCGGTAGCTAATTGAATGTTTCTGTATGCGCGAGGCATTTTGCTGTTATGATGGATGGCTCTTTTATGCCTGCTGCAGTCTCCGGGCTGTAATTGGGAAGCCGTGCCGGCAGTATCGGGGTCAGTCATTTCCCTCTTTCTATCTGAAATATCGACAGACAGTCCATTTTCTCTCTAGAATTTGGCATTGTTAGCATGCGCTAATGCATTTAAAAATAATTTTTCCACCTAAACAACCATTTTTTTTTTTTAAGTATTCAGAATGCCTGTTTTGTACAGGATAGTCATCAGCATGATAATCACAGGTCCTTAGAGTCACATGTCTGGGTTTTTCAACGCAGCATCACGTTACGCCGTTCCAGAGCCGCTCAGTGAGTCTGTCATTCCGGCCCACGATCTCGCATGCTGCCCGCATCAAATGTTTCGGCAATTACCTGTCCGCCCGTTATTGTACACGCCGACGGCAGCGATTCCGGCATCTGGCGTGATGTATCACTTCATTACGCGGCCCGCCATTATGCCGGCACGCAAAGAGCTGCTTTAATAATGGCATAAAAGTCAAAGACGCAGGTAATAAATCTGCGCTCGTTCTTTCCCGCAGCTTTTTCTC
Source organism: Isichthys henryi (assembly GCA_026776945.1). Taxonomy (NCBI): domain Eukaryota; kingdom Metazoa; phylum Chordata; class Actinopteri; order Osteoglossiformes; family Mormyridae; genus Isichthys; species Isichthys henryi. The sequence goes on along the minus strand of JAODJX010000120.1, from coordinate 1,067,914 downwards.
CGGGAAGAACAACCAACTGCAGGTGTGCGATATTGCGAGCGGGCGGGAAGCTTGTGTCTCATATCTGTCACAGGAGTGGTTCCTTTTTCCCCTCAGACACATTTAAGTCTGGCAAAGATCTGTTGTTTCTTGACTTTATTCTGATCAGGAGGAGGGCAAATAAAAATTGCCCCCACGCACGTTTCTTCCCTGCCTCTCTGTCCCCGGTCGTCGTCGCAGGCCTTGATGTCAACCCGGGCCTGTTATCAGTTCCATGTTGAAATTGTACGTGTTTCAAAGGTCAAGCAGCAGGTGCTACATGCCTTTGCTTTGGTTTAAATTGTCACGTCGTCCCCAGAGATTCAGTCCGTATGGAGAACAAAAAACCAGAGGTTTCCTTTGCAAAAAAGAGTAAATAAATAAATCCAGTCATGATCCAGTCATGCCGTACGGTTAATGACACAAGAACCAACATCAAATGAAAAACAAACCCAAATTTGTGGTTTTAAACTCACTGTCCGTATCTTATGTAGAGTAAGTGAGCTCGTTTTAACCCATTCCTCACAATCAGTTAGCAAATATTCTGTTATTTACACTTTTATTATATATCATATGAATAACGCTAATACTATTATATAGAATCAGCGATGTAATCACATTTGAGTCTCCATTAAGTGTTTGGCTTCATCCAACACATCCAACATAGCATCTAATCAATGATGCTAATTGGGTAAATAAAAATGAGACTGGAACAAAAATACTCTGACTTTGGTGTGACGGTTTGAGACGGTTTGCAGAAAAGACCCTGATTCTCCCTGATTTTCAAAAAAGCAGCAGTGTTGTAATAATCCTCACTGTGATGTCGGTCGATTCAGCCGTATCGTTCTTTTTTTTTTTTTGTGATCGTTTGCAGCCTGACCAGTGATTTGATCACGGAACGTAAACCAGATGGCCCACACTTCTTGGTCAGTAGTAGCACGATTTATGTTGTCATGGAGAAGTAATTACACAGGTTGGAATGCTAAAGTTGGACACATTTTAGCTCTTCCGAATCGCTAGTGGTTTTCGTCAAAGTCCCAAATATATCGCCAGCTGAGAAATCGTTCAATTAAGACCCGCTCTTATTTTCTTACCGAGTGAACGCAAATTCTCAGGCCGAATACGATTCTTTTGAAGGAAATAAGGTATTAAGTGAATACATTTAACCTTTCTTTCCCAGCAGATCAATAGCCTGTTACCATTAATAGTCACAATGTCTAGATCTGAATTTTGTAATGACCTCATCAGAGCTAATTAACAAAGAGGCTCTTTGAGAGCGACGAGCAGCGTATGTCATGGCGCGATAGCACTGAGGCTGACAGCCAAAGATTTAAAGGCCTTCGCTCCGAGAAGCACCTCGAAAGACAGAACCCAATTAACGTCTGGGAGATCATTATCCAAACTATTTATCTTCTCCTCTCCCATACCTTTCCTCCGCAGCCAATCTCTGCTGTGTATCAGAGCTCACTGATTGCTACTGGCAATTAATAACCTTGTATTCCCTCTTTGAGGCTTATTAATGAAAGTGCTTCCCGCTGGGGGGGGGGGGGGAGTGATTACACTGTGATTACATTTTAGATCCCCCTCCCACCTACGATTTGTGTGCGATTATGGAGTGGCACACCATGCACTGACGAGCACTAAACATTCACTTCTTCAGTATTCAATATTCATATTCAATCTCTCTGGGAATGCAAACATCAAAGGGTGAGGTGGACGTGTCATTATACGCTATAGTGCTTAATACCTGCTATAATATGCACCGGTTGGTCAAATCACCTACTTTGTTCTGTGATGGAAACATCTGTCGTTGCACGTGATAGGTGCATGGACATCACATGATTGCAGCGATTTGCATTCGGGACTAGCGACCAAACCAGATAACGGTCTCTCGGATTTTGTCCAGTCGCTCTCGTGTGGTCAAAAATTTTCCTTTGAAATGTCTCTTCTGTTCTGTTATCTACATGTGATTTGAAAATTTCTGTAGTGAGAAGATATTAGGGTTTGTTGATTAATGTTAGCTCATCGTCAAAAAACAAACACAAATATAAGCTTTTCGTTTATGAATAGGTTCAGTTCAATGCCGTTGGGTCTAAATTGTTGTCTTTAATCAACTTTTAGCTGCTTTATACAGTTTGGTAGAGTGTGGCACTGATAAAATATGTTTGAACTAATGAAAGTTTGAATCCTTTCAAGCTGTCGTGCTTTGTGAGGACATTGTAGCTATCAACTCTTGCGTGTTTATCACTGATGTTGTAATGTAGATTTTATTATAATTACAATACTAGAATAACATATTGTTCTATTTTGGATTCTAGAAATGTTAGAGCAGAAGAAAGAGGTTGTGTCTAAGGGCAAAGGTCTTTAGGAACCAGGAGATTGCAAGACAGGTAGCAGCATTTGTTATGTCTTGTTGAACAGATATTTTATCCACCATTGAGAAGCTTTGGGGGCATGAAGGACCTTTGAGAGTAACACCAACTAGACTCTGATCATTTCTGGCAGAATATTTCAAAGCTTCTACGAGTCACACCTCCTGTCACAGCCAGTAACTGCGTTGTAACTGACGATAAATTATGTTTTGGATAGTCTGCTAACTCAGAGTTGGCAAAGGGTTGAGCTGACAAGCTATTTAATGTCACGCAAAATCTTGAAGATGCCACAGTTGTCACGTCTGGGACGTGGCTGCACGCCAGCTTTTGTTTAACAGGAAAGCCGGCTTAGTGCAGTCTCATTATCTTTTATATGGTTCTGCAGGTTCATCAGGAAGACACCTTGCCGAGTTCTTTGAGAGGAAGACAAAGGGATTATTGTTTGTTCACCCACTCAGTGCCGACGGTGCCATTAAAGTTGAGGAGAGGCCTCGATATCAGTCACTCGACCTGCCGTGTTGTCTGACTCACTTGCCGTGATGCTTGGTGTGACCTCACAACTTTTTTTGAAGTTGAACACGGTAAAAAAAATGGACTCACCTCTCTTCTTACACCCGGGGGACTCTATGGGAAAAGAACAATCTCTCTGGGAAGACAATATATCTGAAGCTTTTTCATATTGCTAGTGATAGGTGGAAATCTTGGGAGGGTGGGCTGTGGTGGAGGGGGCAACTTTTCCCAGGAGGCAATGCTCAGAGGGGAATATTTGTTGCTACTCCACACTATTATCTGCCATGCATCCACACTCCATAGGGAGACTCCCTGAGTTTCAGCTTTCGCATTGTCTGTTTGCAGGTTTTCCAGAAATCAAGTGTCAGATGTTTTGGGAAATCGATATCTCTTTACAGCTACCGGCGAATGCCGCAATGGTGATTAAATCCTGTTTGCGTGCCATAAAAGAAAGGGAAGCGATCTGATTGCTTTTTATTTACTTATTTATTTTTGTATTTATTCCATGAAACGTTTGCGCGAGCCATTAGTGCGAGGGACTTGCGGTGATCCATCAGAGTCCTGGCTCAACCGACTGCGTACAGGCCCCGGGGGGGTCTTCCAATTTACTCGGGATGTTTGCGTCTATCAAGCGGAGGGGTGGGGCGGGGCTCTGACCGAGACCGAAGACGGGAATGGAAACGGTGACCCGCGGGGCGGCTGATCATTACAAACCTGTCACTTTGCCGTTTGCCGTGGCATCATCGGACGCTTAATATTCACACCGTCTCTCTGCGGCTCCGATGAAGAAACCGAGTGTTTCCAGGAAGAGAAGCTGTGCCGTTTCGTCTAATTCTAATAAAGTGTAAGCGTGCCGGAGAGTTTACTAAGACTGCCTGTGGCGTCTTCTAACTAGGTTATAGGATATAAACGCCTGTATCAGGAGAAATATCTAGCATTAAATATATCTATAAATTAAAATGCTCTGTGCAGATAGCTGAATAGCACTGTATTGTGTTTGAATGCAGTTATCTGCAGTTTTACCACGAATCTCTACTTAGTGTTTGGAAATTAGCCGTCCCCACCAATCAGCGGCCGAGACAAGGGGCAGACGGGTGTGGGGGACCATGCTGACCGTTCAGCACACCAGTGCCTGGGGGGGCGGGGCCTGTCACTGCGCGGGGAGCTATGGCGGGAAACTTGTATGGGTGTTAAAGCGATATGTAACACTGCAGCCTATGTGGCGGGACAGTAAACAGGACTCTGACATGACGGTGGGAGGATGGATCGCAGACTTTATTTAAGAATGGGTTTCACAGAGGGGTGGCATGGTGGCGCAGTTGTTAGCACTGTTGCCTGACACCTCTGGTTCACTAGTTTCCCCACACAGTTCAAAAACATGCTGAGGCTAATTGGAGTTGGCTAAATGCCCATAGGTGTGGATGTATGATTGATGGTGTGTGAGTGTGCCCTGTGATGGGTTGGCGCCCCTCCTGGGTTGTTCCCTGCCTTGCGCCTGTAGCTTCCTGGATAGGCTCCGGACCCCATAGGACAAACGGGGGCAGAAAATGCATGGCTGATTTAAAAGAAGTATGGACAAAAATAAAAGACAGACATATTGGCTTCATCATAAAGGAAATGCACAGAACGCCAAAAATATCAGCAGGTGTTGGAATGGTCTACCGTTGGAATCAGGCAATAAGGGTGTGCGTAATAAACATATTAAGTCACTTAAGTCTGGAGCCTGTGCATCTCCTTTAGAGCAAAGGCAATAATTCAATAAATAATTTAGGTTGAATCGGTGCAGCGGCGAATCGTAGTTTGAAAAATGTCAGAAAATGACATTTACGAGATCAAATGTGAGGCAAGGTTATTTATCTTTTGATTACAGTCCATTAGCCGCACTTGGTCCGCAAACGTGAAATCTTGAAGCCCGTCTAGACAGGAAACATTTTTTTTGATCCAGCGAATTAGTCAGACCCTTGTTTCAATTCATCCCTATGTAAATATATATTCTGTAAATGTCTGCAGTTTGAATCATGCAGTTTAAAGCCTAATATCCAAAGTTAATCACAAATTTAAAAATTCTAACGAATTTCGCTAATTCGTGTTAAATGTGTAAGGAAGACAATTTCCCAAGACGATGGAGCCATGCAAAGGTAATGAATCCTGCACCGGGACTCCAGGTTAGTGGTGAGAAAAGCTCTGACATATTTATTAATCAGTGTGTTGCGCAGTTTTTATTTCATTTTATTTTCCTTTCAATTCGTGTCTGTTTTAATATTTCATGTTTGGAAAAAATCACACGGGATGTAATTAACTCAAACGAGTAGATATGCTGAGAAGCTCTGGAGACGGCACAAAACTTTCATCCCGATTTTAAATGTTGTATTATTTCATCGGGTTTTGTTTTCGTTTCCCAGTCAGCAGTGGGGGGGTTGGTGGGGTGGAGGGGGTAAAACTAACAAGGGTACTGATGGCAACAGTGACATTTATTCCTCTCCTCTGGATATGCTGGAAGGATATAAATAATTCTCCCAAATCTCTCCTCTACCGCGCGTGTAATTGGGTAACTTCTGAGGCTGCATGGCGCCGGGAGCGAGCATAACCGCATCTCGGTAACCGGCTCGGTAACGAGCGCAACAGGAACGCGCCTGGGCGTCGCGGGCTTGATGTACGTACGGCAGAGTCGTCGGTGGAGGGATGTGCAAAGCGTGTAAAAACGAGGCGTTAGGGGATAAAACATTCAGGAGATGGAGAGAAAGGGCGGAGGTATAGAGAGGAGGCAGGTTGCGATAAGCCAGCGTGCACCCTGACCACTCTGTATGCTATAAAAGTCAGTGAACTTTTGCTGCCCTCGTAGATGGCGGTCCATAGGAAAAAGTCCAGATATATACGCTTTATTAGTTAAGGTACTTTGCCGAAATGTCATGGGTGCTTCAGGACAATTGCTTTGTCCTTGAGCGAGGAACATGGAACCTGGATTGCTTTCAATAAGCTGCATAATGATGTAAAAGCATTAAATTGTTAAGCTCTGTAGATCATTTTGGATAAAGGTAGCAGCGAAGCAAATAAATAAGGTAAATAATGTGGTATGGTGCAGAGTCTCGGCATAAAATCAGGGTGAACTAGAGGACGTCAAGCTGCTCATATCTGCTTCATTTTGGAGCTGGTGTGACCTGTGTGGAGACAGCGATTCCAGTTATACGAGTTAAGTGACATTCCTTCGCATTACTCTTATAAATCATTAAAGGTGGTTGTCCTTAACCAGAGGAAAGGAAAAGTTGCGGTAATAAATGCCTGTTCTGTTTCTTGTAGATAAAACGATCATCAATGAAACGCAAAGACCTATATATTATTGCAGGTTTTTTTAGCTCAAAAAAAAAAAAGACTCCTGTACGCTCTGTAAAGTCCATCATAGTAACACCATTGTTATTCTTGGTATAGAATCTTTGCAGCATTATTTCTCATTGGAGTTAACTCAAAGACAGTAAAAAGACATTTTTTTTTCTACATTACATGAGAATTAAATCCGTAATGATGCCAGGAGTATTTTCTTGGGGAGAAATGAGAGCCATATTACTGAGGAATAAAACGCAAATCCATGTGTAATCTATGCAGGAAGTCAAGGAGGGAAAAACTCTAGGGTAAATTAGGTTTCTAGAACATTCAGGGAGATTTTTCCTCATCATAGACAATTCAGCTCAAATGATAAGATGGTATTCAACAGTACCCTGGCAAGAATAGTATACTTTGTGTTGATGTGTCTGTGTCTATTTTAATTTAGACCACAACCAGAGTGTAGAAATAACTTTTCAAGGTTAAAAATGTGAGATTATTTCACTGCGATTTAGCTCTGACTGAAGCAGTGTTTGCCATCTCTGGCTAAACCCACCTCAAGCAAATGCAAATGAATTAACGTCCAGTTACAAAGCACCTTAAATGCACAATTTTGGGTGAATGGGTGGAGCATAGACATGTGAAACGTACATCATTCTCTGATTATTCATTCGTAGGTTTGGTTGGGAAGCCATTGAGTTTCAGAATGCTATGCCCCAAACAGGGTCGTGGAGTTTTACTTTTACAAAAATGTAGGGCAGAAGGAAAAATGGTGAACCAGCCAGAGATAACCAATCAGACTGCAGAAGAGGTGAGTTAAAGTAACTAGAGGAGGGAGTACCAACCAATCAGATGTCTTGGTCTCGTCTCCTCTAGTTGCTTGGACCCACCGGCTCTACAAATCTGATTGGTTATCTCTCTGAACCAATAATTTTTCCTTCTGCCCTCAGAACATTTTTGTGTAAATAAAACATTTGCAAGCAGCAGGGTCTGTTCACCCAACAGGGCTTTGTAAACCATATACTGTAACTTCAGAAAACGATGGCACTTTGCAAACAGGCATGGTTATAGATACCCTCACTTAACATATCGAAGATACATCACTCTCTGATAAATATTTACCGTTTCAGAGCAGCTCCCTAGTGGATTCCATGCATATTATTGTAATTTAATCAACTGAGGAATAATTCATTTGTACGCCTCTTCTAGAGAAGTGCCTGCGTGTTTGTATGTTCGTGGTATAGATTTGTATTTCCAGGCATCGAATCTTCTGAAGAAATGAGGCAGAGTCATTAAAGACTAACTAATTTAGAATGTAGAAAATACAAGACAGGGAGATGACAGGCTGTCGGCAATGGATAGTAAAAAGTGTCAGGCTGTGTTCTCTTCTAGCTGTGCTCCGCACAGGCTCTTCGGCGAGTGGATTTTCACTGGGGCCGGTCACTCGTAGCCCCAATGGTGAAAAGCCAAGTGGAAATATTTAAGTGACGCAGTTGTTTCCTCCTGACTGGGCGACTGTGCTTAGATCTCCAGCTCACAGGAAGGAAGGAAGTAGTGTGATCCCACAATGGATTCTGGGAAGACAGAGTTGCTCAATCAGTTTTCTATTAAACACGTGTCATTAGAGTCTCATTGAAACCCTCAAATTAGCGCTGTCACTCGATGTTTTTCTCGATGTTGATCTTCAAAAGACCAATATTATTACTCGGTCATCCTTCTCTCTGTCCTACACAGTATTGCAGAGTGTTTTTTTTTGTGAGCCAGACTCTAAGTGCTGTCGAGTCTGATCCCTTACAGTCTTGACATTAAAGGTCCCTTTCTGACCAGTCATGGTGGGTAACAGGAAGTAGCTTCACGTGACCAATCCCCTGCTTTCCCTGATTGCTAAAGCACTCAGCAAGAAGCCGTAGATGTGGCCAAAGAGACTGAGAAGACATCTGATGTCACGTCACATCAGGGCCTCGCTGACAGGCTGACGGATTAGGCGGCGTTCCAGGATGGCAAGTGCTCTCAGGCCTTTGAGCTTTAGGGCGGAATCGGCCCATATCTCGCCCGTCCTGGGACTCATCTGTCTGAAGCAGCCAGGTGAAGACGTAAGAGATTGGATTAAACCATTCCCGAGGCAGAAAAGGGGGGAGGAGAGGACGAGAGGAGGTATCAGACATGCCCCGGGATCCTCCAGCCCATCTGCGCAGCCGTCCCTGAGGGTGACACGAAGGCTCCTGGCTCCTCGCTTGTCCGATGACACTGCGGGGTGGCCTTTTCACCGGAATGTTCTGAGAGTGGCGTCCAACACCCCCGCTGCAGGGGGAACAGGCACAGCCTCCGAAGAGGCTATTTTTCTTACCGCCAGTCAGAGTGATGGCATCAGTGCCCAGTGACTTGATTTCTCTTTTATATATTCCCTCCCACCCCCATTGTGTCCTCATACCCCCTCCCCCCAGTTATATCTAGATGTTTCTTTTGCAATCGATAACGGCATATCCAGGAGACGCCCTGGATATCTGTTTATCCTCATTTTACTTTTTCTTTATGCGGCAAATGTAACGTGCCACAGGTCCTGTGTGCCTCTGTGTCCTGTTTGCCTTTCGGGGCTCGGACCAGCAGTGGTACCGTCTCTGAGCACTGTTGTGCTCTGCTCACGGCTCTCGTGGATCCACCACCGGCCTGGTCGAAGGTCTCTGCAGGTGAAGAGCGGCCCTCTCAGCGATGGCGTAACAATTGTACGTATGTGTGAACATTATCCCCAGTCTGAACTGAAATGCCTGGAAATGATCCTTGTGTGGAAATCCCTTTGAGGATTTTGTTTATTCAAAAATGTTTCCCAAAATCCAGTGTTTGTAGCATTATCAATTTTTAATTTTATTAGAGCGGAGTTCAAAATGAGATGCTGTATTAAATGAAGCGTGACTGTGAAGATCCCACAATAAGAGAGCATCAAAGTGTGTGTGTGGGGGGGGGAGTATAGTTATATATTACATGACAGGAAATAAATGTGCCTACATTGTGTGAAAACCTGCCATTTTGACTGTGGGGAGATTTTTTCGGTCCCCACAAAGGGAAGCTCAATTTTATAAAAATCTGTGACTGCAATCAAAACATTAAAAATGTCTTGTATTTTGTTTGGTTACTTATGGTTAAGGTTAGGGCTGGGTGGGGGTTAAGGTTGTCATAGTTCAGCTAGAGGTTATACCCATAGTAATGAATGGGGAGTTCCTGCAAAGATATAGATAGCATGTATGTTCATGCGTGTGTGTGCACCTGCATGTGCATGTGTGAATTGCTCTTTTGATCTTGGGTAAGATTTGTAACCTAGACAGGTCCGTTAGCATATATGCATCAACATTGCTAAAGGACTGTGAATAAATGTTGTAGCTAAGCAGCAAAACATTGGTAGCCTTGACTCTGACTTGTAAAAACGATTGTCTTCTGATTGATGTTTCCCAGGCTGCGTGACTCACACTATGATCTCCCTTTCCCACAGCAGTTTGTTGTCACGGCCGCAATGTAACAGGCCTACGGAGCCGCCTCGAAAAGACCGCCATGTAACGGGGCTACAGGGCCGCCTCGAAAGGGCCTCCATTCCATGTAACGGGGCTACAGGGCCGCCTGGAAAGGGCCTCCATGAAACGGGGCTACAGAGCTGCCTCGAAAAGACCATCATGTAAAGGGGCTACAGGGCCGCCTCGAAAGGGCCTCCATGTAACGGGGCCACAGGGCCGCCTCGAAAAGACCGCCATGTAACGGGGATATAGAGCCGCCTCGAAAGGGCCTCCATTCCATATAACGGGGCTGCAGAGCCGCCTCGAAAGGGCCTCCATGTAACGGGGCTACAGAGCCGCCTCGAAAGGGCTTCCATGTAACGGGGCTACAGAGCCGCCTCGAAAGGGCCTCCATGTAACGGGGCTACAGAGCCGCCTCAAAAGGGCCTCCATGTAATGGGGCTACAGAGCCGCCTCGAAAAAACCGCCATGTAAGGGGGCTACAGAGCCGCCTCGAAAGGGCCTCCATTCCATGTAACGGGGCTACAGAGCCGCCTCGAAAAGGCCTCCATATAACGGGGCTACAGAGCCGCC
>JAODJX010000120.1:1000316-1029375 GCA_026776945.1 Isichthys henryi | reverse complement strand
CTGTCTCTCTACTCACACGCAGTCTTCCTTCAAAACTGAGAAGAACGCTCACTGTACTTCAGTTCTTTTCTTTTTTAACGATCTTGAAAATAAATGCTTTCTGAACAGAACTTGATTTTAATATTCGTTCATAATGATGTAGCATGTTGTGCTTGTGCACGATGTCGACGTCCATCCCAGCAGACTCATCGTTAATAGCATCCTAATCCTCAAATCGCTCTATTTAATCATCTCTAATGGCTTAATGTGGACATAAATGCCCGAATTATTCATTCTTTTCAGCTGACTTGAATTATTTCCCAGATTGTGTGATTCCTGGTTAGTTTAGTAGCGGAAGTCCTCAGACGTCATGCAGCAAACCTGGGCCCCGAGTCCCTTAGCGGCTCTGTGGGCTGTACCTCTGTGCACGTGATTGGAAGGCAGAATAGTCACATTTCCCCTCAGATCCCCTAACCGAACCAAAATGGGACCACAGGAAGAGAACAGAGTAACGTTTTTATTCCCTCAAAACTTAGGATTCGTCGCTTAAAATCCTCCCCATCACTTCTCTTCCTAACCTCTGCAAAAGTGTAGAGTTGTGTATGATTTTGATTATATTTTAGAAGTAATGAGACATAAAAACGACGTCAGCATGTTTTATATGATGTGATCCTGGTCGTCTAATGAATACGTAACGTCTTTAAAATATACTTCCTGAGAAAAGTCTATTCATAATGGTGTTATAGCTCACGGTTACTCCAAATGAAGTTGCCTTCAATTGTCAAGGTGGTAAAAGTATTAAAAAGCTGATTAAAATGCATACTGCATATCATGCTGTGGCTGCTGTATGTGATGCATATTTCATGGAGTCGACAATTATAATCAGGTTATAACAACTAAGATGACCTTCTGTATGGGTCTTTGTCAGGAGTTTGCTTGCGATTTGTCCATCGGTCTTCGAGGCAGATGGTGTCCTTACAGCAGTAAACACTCTAAATGCACATGAACGTAATGTCCCACGGGGGAACCGGGGGGGCTGCGGTGTCCTTTTCCTCAGGTTTTATCATTAAGGGAAGGTGAGCTAATTTAATATGTTTAAGCACCTGTTTGCTTCTGCAGTCGTGTGCTCCACCACTTCCACTGATCTGTGTGGGGGGAGGAATATTTAATTTGTGCTATATCAGTCATATAAGCAGTGCTGCTGTATGGGGGCCCCTGAGGTTCGGGGAAGGGGGGGCGGGGGCTGTTGGCCACAAAGTGACTAAATGAGGAATGCATTCTTTATGTAGAACAGTGTTTTCTGCTAACCAGCCATCTATGATCTTCTGACTAGGCTTTCGAGATGTTCTTTTAGGGTTTGAAACGTCGGGGTGGGTGTTGAGCGACGCTGCATGCGGTGCCCATCATGTATACGAACAACAGAGAACCTTTGCGATCATTTGAAACTTTAGTCCATCTCATTTCGTATTTCGTGCCATTTGACCACCGGATGATGATCAGAAGATTTACAACAGCGAGGAGAAGGGAAAAAAAATAATCTGTGAGGGCAGTAATTAAATTTACACAGTGGTCTCACTGGCCTTTTGATTCAATGCATGAGGCAAATGACTCTCTGCTATTTAGTGGCCGTTCATTCATTCACCCATAAATCTTCCACAATCGTGTATTTAAATGCATGGTTGCAGTCAGCTTGGAGATGATCCCAGGAGAGACAGGGAACAAAGCAGGGTTGATCAAACAAAGCCTATATCCCACCCACTCAGTACAGCATAAAGTATTTCTTTCTTTTTACTTAAAGAATATTCTAGGGGGAAAGCAGATGGACCCTTTCTTGTAGTAGATTTCGGCATGGGACCCGTTCCTTGTTCATCCATGCTGCCGAAGGTGTTACGGTATTCGGGTCTTTGCTTGCGGTGGCACCCGTAATTTTGTCTGAAGCAGTTTTTCGATGTGTGGCATTTAGTGATCAGTGGTCATTAACACACCACAGTGCAGTGCACAACAGTGTCCAGGGAGCAGTGCTTGGGGGCGGGACCTTGCTCGGGGTACCTGCGTGGTGGGGGATTCAAACCTGCAGTCTTTCAATTACAAATGCGCTTCCCTAACCATTAAGCCACCACTGGTACCAGTGAAATCTTAAGTGCGCCGCAATTCATTTCCAGTTCATTCGCTTCCCCAAGTCATTGACTTTCCAGTGAACTAACATAGCAGTTCTGTTTTGCTCATTTGGAGATTTCTGTTTGGTTGTCTTGTCAGTCATCTTGCCCGGGTCTGTCTGATTGATATTCTGTTGCTATACGTGTGTATAAATATTTTTTCCCCTCCAAAACACTGTTCTCCGTTCATCTGTGGGTGTCTCGCGGCTTTTAGGGGCAAGATCTTGGTACACTGTGACAGCAACAGTTGTAAGGAGGTCTCCATGACAACCTCATACGGTCCCCGTTAAGTACAAATCCCGGCGGTAAGTCTTCACCAAATCTGGAATTCAAAGGCTCCTCCACTAATATTTAACCAGCTGGAACATTTTAATAAGGATGGCAAAATCAACAGCCTCCCTCCCTTTTGAACTTCAGGGCTTGTGGCATTAGTGGTCCTGTCCGTCGACGGGGAAGACGGTTGTTCGCAAATGGCAGGTTTTCAAAAGCCATAGCCTTTGGCGAAAGCAGGGCGTAACTGGACAGCACTTAGCGGCTTTTGGCCGAGAGCGGGTGCCAGTCGAGCCTGAGAGAGAGAGCTCTGACTTTAGCTCAGTCAACCTGTTGTAAAATGCCAAATGGATGCGGTCGATTTCTTGCAGGGCATGTTAATTTCAATTACCTGTGCAAGTGTGATGCAAAATGGGAAAAACCGCATTGTTTTACAAGAAAAATAGGAACCTCACTATCGGGCATGACCCTAGCATTAATTGCCAGGGTTTACTACCCGCTATTAAGGAACGCTTGCATCTGAGCTGATTTACATAAAATCATTTAAACGAGTTTTGTTAATATACCACCTGAAGATTTGCAGGCAAAGTGGGTTAAATTTGCAAGTGCATATCAAAATATTTGCTGCTGTTTGCATAACATTACTATCATTTTCTAGCAATGTCACGTTATTTAATATCATCTTATATTGACTATAAGGGAAAAAAAATATGTTGGGGTAAAGATTTTTTTTCGCGCTCCCGTTTCTGCCTGCGATATTTAGAATGTCGTGAATGTGCAGCGCGGCAGTGAGTCAGCCCCATGCCGATACCCTGACAGCGCGGTAATAATTCTTACGCTCGCCCCCAATCTGACATGACATTAGCGGGTCGCGGCCGCGCGGCGCGTCTGATCACGGGAACCGCGGCTCCCAATTAGGCGTTAAATTTAACTTCGGCTGTCGTGTGCGGCATTGACCTGCCGTGCATCCGCTTCCTGAGCCTCGGTACACACCTTTCCGGGGGGGACGGGAAGATGTGGAATTACTTAAATATATTTAAACAAGCAGCAGAATAAACTACGCACGACAGTCATGGGAGAAAGCGGACTTTTCCAAACACTCCATCCGGCAAGAGGGAAGCCAGTTCCCAAAACTTCACTGAAGGCTGCCAAATACCAACGATATTTACCTACACAAATTTTGATTTTTATTTGCCCCCCTTCCCATCTATAACCACCTGTGCTACATTATCTGGGACAGACACGACTTCATTTTATCAACAAAATGTATTATGTTGATTGTTCTTCGCGGTTTTGCAAGACACCCAGAAGTAAATTCCTTGTACTTGGCGATAATACCGATCGAGCGATTCAATGTACACGTTGGTCTCCTAGCTAGCAGCTCCTTGTATTGTATTGACTTCCCTGAGTAGATGCATCATGGATGGGAGAGAGAAACGGGAAGATGAAGGAGGGGTTCGGAAAGCTCTTGATTTATGTGATCTCGATTGTAAAAACGTGCCCCCAGATTTCGTTCCCATTCCACACCATTGCCTCGGAGTCAAAACCAGCAGCCTTAGCAGAAACCGCAAACATCCCGGGCGATTTCGGGCAAGGCTTGAATCATTTGTTCTTCTCATTGCGGATCAGTCGGCATAAGAGACCGTACCGTGATCTGAATCGGCGCCGTGGACGTGTGTTTACAGTAAATCACTGCAGTCATGGAAAGAGAGGCCAGTTCCCAAACCAAAAGAATAACTGCGCTGAAGCCTGCCGAATGCCGACGACCACGACCCTTGTACGTGGAGAATTTTTAAATGCCCGTCTAATGATCCAAAAATGAATAATCAGCAGCCCTGCACTGCATGCTTGCTTAAACTGTTTTTGTGTTTTGTTTGCTTGTTTCTAATTGTTTGCTTAATCTGTAAATTGCTAGTCTTCCGGGGATTCGCTCAGTGGTTTACACTGTAGATCTGCTTATTGTGAGTTGCGCCCGCAGTTTCCTGAGTCGGCGGTTTTTGGGAATCGATGTGACTGCCTCGTCTCGTTAGGGAGCTAGCAATCCGGGGGGGGGTGTGCCAGTCATGCACTGTGTAAGCACGTGACACATGGGGGGGAAAACACCTTCCCCTTGCCCTGCTGACTGCACCACGGAGCCCCGGTGATTATTATGTGCTGAGTGCTGACAGTTAAACAGCTTAAATCGTTGTGGATATGGTAGTGATTTCTTGCAGGATGTGGGGGGGGAAGTATTTAAGCATTTTTATTTATTTATTTATTTATTTATTTAGATGGCCTTAAAAATTGTAAGTTGTCTTCTCAGGCCTTGTGGTGGCGGTAGTTTGTAGCATGTATTCTGTGTGTGTGTGTGTGTGTGTGTGTGTGTGTTTCCACAGGAAGACAGAATCATTACTGATTCATGTTTGACGACTCTTCCTTCTCTCATATGTTGAAGGTTATTTTTATTTTCTGAAGACCCAAAAAAGGTACAAAATGTTATGTTACATGTCATAGGTGGAACTTTTGGGAGTGTGTTCATTATTTAGTTTAAAAAAAAAAAAAGAGTCCAGTCTGTGTGTAGCATGAACATCATGGTATATTCCAGATTCGACGTACCTTTTAAGAAAGACATGTACTGAATTTAGACAGTTTGAACCCTGAATGAGCAACATCCAACTAACCGCTAAGCATTCGGCTGTATATGTTTAATGTCACGATATTTTGATACATAACTTTGTTTATTTGATGCAATAATCTGTACTTCACAGGTCAATCAACTGATGTTTGATTTTTTTCTTTTTCTAAGATCGATGTTTCTAGTCTCAACATGTTGCAGCGCCAAAGAACTAGTTAAACATATAAACTTTCTAAAGTAGGTGTGTGTGAGTAATACTTTGGAGGTTCCAGTTCAGGGATTTGGATGGGGTGGAGGACCCAAAACTGCACCCCATTCGAGGTCCCATAATGCCTAGCAGCAGCCCCGTGGCTGGAACCTCTGAAGAACTGGTGTGAGACACTGAAATCCGGTTCACCCTCACCACTGAAAATAGCACGTCTTTCTGAAATTTGCATTATGGTACGACTCTTCTTCCTACTAAAATTTTCTATTGAATTGCCTTTTTCCGAAAGAAATATTCATAAATTTTAATTTCATTTCACTGAGATCCGCGAAGCTCTGTCATAATAAGCAAGTTTCGCCATGGAAGATAAGTTATATTGATGCTGTGACAGTAAAGCATCTAATGAGAGTTAATATTGCAGAGGTATCCGACTGTGTTCCGAGATTCCCTCCCCAGGGGACGTCCGATTCTGGAGGCCTGACCTCCTTACATGTCTGATGATAAAGCAAAGTGCAGCCCCCCGCCCCCCCCCCAAAAAAAAAAATAAAAAAAATTTAAATTGTGTAGCTGTGCTTCGGAAACAGGGAAATGTATATGGCAAGTCATTTTAACATTAAAGTAGGTGGGATAGTAGTTTTAGATATCTGCACTGTAATTCTTTCTGGTACAAACTGGCATTTCAGATATCTCTAATTCAATTCTTACCAGTAAAAAGAGGACATTTCAGACATCTGTAATTCAGTCCTTACTAGTAGGATTGGCATCACCTTTCCCATTCATCTGTGTTGCGGTTTTCATTTGAGAGGGCAACCATTCCATTTTAGATATTTAAAAAGGTTATTATGACTAGTAGAAATAGTAGGAGAGATGTTATTTTGGATATCTGAAACTGAATTAAAATGTCGGCGATCTTCCTGTTAAATTCCCCAAAACCGCCCATTTTCTGAAGTGGGCACGCTCACACACACTGTTGGGCACCTTGGCAGTTTCAAATAGCCTCAGCATTTTTTTTGGACTGGGGTGGGGGGGACCAGAGTACCTAGAGGAAACCTCACGATGACATGGGGAGAAGATACAAACTCCACACCTGGAACCCCTGGTGGAACAGAGGTGTGTGTTTTTTTTTTTTTTTTTTTTTTCTTTTTCGACTACCATATCGAATTATTTTTTGTCTTTCTAAGTTTTGTTTAGGGTTGGTTAAACTACACTGTCACTTATGGATAGACGTTTCTTATGAGTAGGCATGGGCGTCGCCGCCATTACAACGGCGTGTCCCCCTCACATTTGGTTTGGAACCACCCCCCCCCCCCCCCACATTTAACATATATATTAGTTTTATGCCAGTGTCAACATTCAAAATGCTTCTGACGGCCCTGTGTGTAGGAACCTTTCGCTGTGACTGAGGTACGTTTTATGTGCGCGCCAGGGCGGGGCTGCGCACGTTACCGGCTCGCGCTGAGAGCGGCTCGCGGCGACGCGCTTCGGAGCCGAGCACTTGACCTCCCCCCCCCCCCCTCGTCGTGGGAGGAAACGCGGAGCTGTGCGAATGAGCCGATTTGTAGGCTCGGTAAACTGCCCTGGATTAACCCCTCTCCTCATGAGCTGATAAACTTAACAGCAGATTTTTAAAAATCTATATTTTTAAAAAGAGCCCAGATTTTTGCAGGGACACGTTCTGGAAACGAACTGAAAATTAAACAGCTCTGCTGTCATGTATAGTTTTGTTGAATCAAGTGCAAGAGCGATTTACTATTATTATTTTTATGCTTCTACTGTCGGAACCTGCACTGTTGGCGGGACATGTTAAACTTCCTTGAGATCAAATCTGTGAGCTGTTTCCAAACGAGAACATTACTTTGATTTATTAATAGTCTTAAATGTATCAGAATTTGGTGAATTTGGTTTTTTTCCGGGGGCACACGTACTTTGTAGTTACTACTTGCGTAGCTACAAATCATGAACAAATATACTCGCTGCTTGAGATTCTGATGTGTTTGTTCATCATTAATGTATCATGACATCAGTATTTCACTTAATTGTTATTCATTACTTGTTCCTTCAGTAGTTCAAAGATTTACAGAATTAACAGATACAGTAACAAATTTTGGTCCTTGCTTGAGATAAAATGACAATTCGCTAATGATGAACAAACATGACATCAGTTTAACGGTTTGTGGTTAATTAATACATAAATAATAGCACGATGCATTATTTGTGTCTCCTCAACTATAGTGTGTTCCCGTTATTTCCTGTTTCTATTCTAACCGATCGGATGTTTCTAAACACACTTTGCTGCCCATTTGCTTTGTTTTGTTTTTCAAAAGAATCAACCTAGGAATAGCTGATTAGCGATTAAAAGCTTGCAGTTCTGCCCGTGTTTCTGTGAAATCTCAAGCCCACGAAGGCATGACGATCGCCCACTAAAACACAGCACTAAAGTACTCTAAAAACGATACAACAACTTAAGCCACACTGTAGGAGCCATAGCAACGAAGTATGCAGACTTGCCTCGCCTGTACTGAGCTAATCTACAGTCATGTCTAATTAATTCCAACAATGAGAGACGGCGGTGTTTTGTTTTGATACGCTTTTTTGAAAATTGACCTACCGTGGGCCAAGTTGTATTTCGATTAGGTTAGTATTTTTTTCCTTAATGTTTGACAGGTTTCCTTTTTTAGCTGCTTAGCCAGAAGGATATATCAGTGGCAAACTACCAGTAGTTCACTGTGTCCGTATGTGTGTTCATCGATTCTCACGCTACCATTTTCATCTCTCCTTACCACATTCTTCCTGCTTTTTCCTGTGCCCACACACATCCCGATTTCCTTCAAATTTACAAGACATACCCCCCTCCTTAATTTTGACTGGCACCTAATAGTTGGTGCATGATGATTTTAAGAACTAGCAGGTCATGTGGTTGGCGGGTGAGGAGGATGAGATTTCCAGGGGCGCGATCTGCATTTCTACAGCGCGTGAGCAGTGGAGGCGGTTTGCGCTGCTGATGTGCGCTTCTCACTTCTGATCTGGCCCTTGTTAGCGTTCAGGACTTTAGATCAACTGAATGGCTGACACACCCTTTTAAGGGTGAATGGGGGAGCTGTTGACCTAGTGCTTTTAGATACAGTAAAACCTCGGATTGCGAGTAACTGGGTTTGCGAGTGTTTTTGCAAGACAAGCAAAATTTCAAAATAAATTTTAACTTGATAAACGAGTGAGGTCTTGCAATACAAGTATTATGTATGTATACGGTTTTACTGTACGTCTGAAATGCCAGGGTGCAAAATATCCATTTTTAATGCTTAAATAGTGCTCACTATATGAAACCTACTTACTCCTGGGATTTGCAATCAGTAAATAAATTCAGTGAAATAGCAGTATCCTTCTACCGTTTTCATTGCATATTCCTACTGCACTTTGCTTTCCTTGGATTTAATCTGCTTTGTACTCCTGAGCTCTGTCCTTTCAAAGGGTTGCCAGGTCCAGCCCTCCCGGGACGTGGATTGGGTGGATGGTTTTGTGCTGCCAGGCAGGTGCCAGACTCCCCAGGTAGTGGTGAGACATGCGGCCCCCTTCTGTTTGGAGCAGCTGCCATGAGGGACTCGCCGTCAGGGCTCAAGAGCCCTTTAACGCGCCTCTGGGCTTCTGTGTGCTGCCCTTCCTCTCAGTATCTGCCACATCTACTCATTTTTGTAACGGCTTCTGTTCTGCCGGCAGCACGTTTTCGACTTGGTTAGTTATTAAGGGTGAGATGGAAGGGGCGTGGCCTCTGGTTGCCTCTGGAGCATGAGTCTGGTTGACCGGGTGTAGGCATGTTGATTACTTTCATCTCATTCACTGCTGTGTGTAAAAATTGGGGTGTCCTGTTACTCACCTACAGGGTCACACCAATCCCCAAGCCTGTAATCTCAATAACCCCTAGTTCTGTTTACTACTTTGTGCATTGACCAAACCGGCCACAAATTTCTTTCTGTTGTACTACCTCCCAATTGTGCGTAACCCTTAAATGGGAAAATTGCTGCTAGGTCCTTGTGTTGCTTGATTCCGTTTGCCGTCCTGATGGGCTGAATTCTCCCATGAATCCTTATGTTGTGCCCTGTGATTTCACTGGTCTCCCTTCTATGTATTGCCTCTCTCCCACCCTCTTGTGGCTGATGTGGCACATTGCAGCTTGCCTGGGCCAGCATTTCGCATGGCCAAAAAACTGAAGCCTTGGCCATTGCTGTTCACCCGGGTTAATGCCCTCGAACATGCATGCTCCTCAGACGGATGTGGTGTCAGAAGAGTTTGTGTGTCTGGGTGCTCCTTGATGTCGATCATAGGGAGGCTGTTCCTGTAGATCAAGGCAAGGTCTTCATTGTGTTTTAAGGGGGGCTTTTAATGAAGTTCTGCCTAAAGAAGGGATAAAGCTTCACTTGCTCGCTCACTTGCTTTGATCTTTCCATTGACTTCAAATGGTTTTTTCCATTAGGGCAGATTTTCAACACGGCCTCCAGATCCCCTCATCGTCAACATGACAACCCAAATAATATATCAAAGTAAACGCATACGTACCATTTACAAGTACGTACTTGTATGCTAATTGCGTCAAGTGGCTGATGCCAACAGCTTTTAGTACGTGTATAATTCCATGCACCATTTAATTTACTTGAAGACCAGGGAATACGTTTTGTATTTTGCATCTGTGGTTTTTCATGATTAGACTAATGGCGATGCATAAAATGCATTGAAATGGGGAAAAAAAGTGTCTGTCTTCTGTAGGCAAAAATTGCGAAGGAGTGCTAATGAGAATTGTTTCGGATAGTTACTCAAGGCAAATGCTGGAGAACATTGGGTATCCTTTTCTTTTTTTCCTCAAACGTATTTCTAGTCTCACAACAAGGTACTTGGAGCATAGTGTTAGCAATATATAGGGCATGTGTCTGTTTTCTACATGTAGCCTGTTCTGTTGGCTGCTGACTCATGGAAGATGCATGTCAAGCTCTCATTGTCAAATGGTTAGGGGTGTGACATTCAGAAGCCAACAGCAGTCTAAGCCCCGGTAGTCTCACTGAGAATGCAGAAGGTGACCGCAGGGCCATTGCCTGTGACAGTCATCGAGATGAGAGCTTAAGGTAAAATATGGGTGAACGTGTGTCAGTTTGCTACAGGGAATCTGAACAAGACATGTCATTTGGGGCTAGATACCACGGAGACATGGTGATGAACCATGCACAGGAAGTTCCACCCCCCCCCCAATAAGTGTCCTTATTGAGATTCACGAGCAGGACTTTAAAATGGGTAATTTGTTATTTTCTAATGAACAAAATGAGTCACGGCAGTACTGACTCATTTGCAAGTCTATTTTACGGTTCCTCCCAACTGAGATGATTTTTCAACCCCTGCTATGAAACTTCGGTGGGGAAGGGGGTGGCATGGATCCGTCCCTGGCGGTTTGTCTCCATTTTGGGCAGCGAATGGGTCGAATGAGATTTTGCCTGTCAGAGAGGGGGAAACTAAATGTGCAAACATTTGGGACTCTGACTTCCATCTGGTGTTTGGCTTTTGGGGTTTCAGTTGGGTGAGGGCAGAGTCATATTAAAAAATAATACCTGTGAGGTATCAATGTGTTCTGATCGGTCATGAGTGGAATGGAGTGAGTCTGAGGTCAATGCTTATTGTATGAGTATGATGGTCAACTGTGTGACTTCTGTGCCACCCAATCTGGAGTCGTTTTTCAAAATTGTTCCTTGTATTTTATGTGCAGTTATTGAGATATTACATAGGAGCCGAAAAGCATTTTATTGCTGTGAAAACATTGAAAGGACGTCCTATAATCAACACTGCATTTTTGCTTAGAAGATTAAATGCAACGTGCAAGTAACTTTTGGCTGAAGAATCACCCTCTAAAGATGAGATGGTTCTAAGGCAGTGGTGTGACTGATCCCATTAGTAATTCTTAGCAGGCTGTATGCTGTGCTGTGCATGTTACTCTGTGACGCCATGTACTTCCTGGAACATCGTCATGGATACCGGTGACCCATTTGAGATCTAGAGGTACTGTGCCCACATTTGTCCAAGTGTCATACTTCTGAGGTCCAGTCGATGAAGACTAAACCGTCAAGCCACGGAGTTTGGGGGTTTAGGTTTTCCATTGGGAAGGCACTTGGGTGGCCCACATTTTACGCTTTTCAGACACACTCGATCAACATGTTCATTTTGGGGGGGGGGGGGATTGCTGGTTGTACCTAACCCCACCCAACCCATGCTCGTCATCAATGACTCCCAAAAACGCAGCCATTTTCATTCATTGACCTGACAAGGGGACATTCTGTAGGTGTTTTTTCTGAAGGGTCTTATGAGGCATTGTGTTGCCAGTTCACTTTGCAGGCTCTACTTCACTGACATCTCTTGATTTGCTCATTGACCTCATACCGTAAACGTTCACCACTGGGCACAAATGTGTCTCATGACTAGTGATGCCCCATGCATTAATCAGCCATGTTGACCCTCATTTCACGGCCATGTGTAAAGCAGGGGTACGAACCTACTACCTTTAGCTAGCTGCAAATGCTAGGATGTTAATCAATGTTTGTCATATTAAAATTGACATTAGCAAGAAATTTAAGACCCAGACTTACTGTATAATTTGGTAAGACTTGGGGATTCAATTCTGTGAGCACTCGTTTCAGCACGGCTGACATTGGTCCCCCCCGTCCTCCAGTGGGGATATTTTTCTATTTTAGCATTCCCACCATCTCCTTCCTGGCCCCTCTCTCTGTCTCTCTTCTCTCCCTACGGCTGGAGTTTGAGTCCCCCCTCCCCAATTATCTATATCATCTAGTTTCGCTTTCACTTTGGCATTTTCCCTCTTTGTTCTGAGACTCTTTGGCTTCTCTGTTGTGCCTCTCCTCGTTCTGTTGTGGATTCACTCTCTCACTCGGCGGTGCAACACTTGCTGCTTTGAAGATGAAAATAGACCTGTGGTCTTTTAAGTACCTGCGGCGGCTTCCCTTTTCATATCCTTTAATGCCTTGAGACTTATTGCAAATAAAAAAAAAGCGCACAGAGTAGAGTTTTCACCTGAGTGTCTTTACATTAACCTGCTGTTTGTGAAGCAAATATATCCCTGTTTTGGAAGGGTAGTTGTAGGCATGGCTCTATATTCAAAATCCTAAATCTTTCTTCAGTCAGCTGCTCTTTGGTGAAAAGATTCCAAGAAGAAAGGGAGGGGAAAAGTTTCCGAACCAAGACACTCCTAAGGTTGAAATGTCTTTATTATGACATTTTAACTTAAGGAGCTTCCTGGTTTGGAGACTTTTTCTTCGGTTTACCATCAAATATACAGGCAGTCCCCAGGTTCTGAATGAAATCCTTTCCCTAAGTCGCTCTTTAATTCGAATCGGTAGGTAAGTTGGAATGATAATAATGTACATAATGCAGTAATAAATGTACTATATTGTGCCTCAAGCTGATCGTTATTACGAACTATTGTATTTAACTGGCTTCATGGCCGTCCGTCCATAAGTACAGGTGGTCTGTAATTTGGGTGTTCTTAACCCTGCCACTGACGCAGTCCCTCTTGCATGTCGGTAGTTAGTCACAGTAATGTATTAGGGTTGCGTTTCCAGATCCCAGTGCAGGAACCGCTGCAGTAAGGTTTAAGGAGAGCCCTGTGATATTTAGCTATACGGTATGGTCTATGATCAAGCTAAATAATAGCATTGTATGTACAGGAATAATTCTATTGGATGAGGAAGAGTTGAGTATGGGTCTAGGCTCCATCGTGAACTGCAGTGCCTACGGTGTCTTGGAGCATGTTCTGCCTGAAGGTAAAATGCATGCAGTCATTTCAGACTCGTCTAAGTCTCACTACGGCCAGTGCATCAGTTGATCAGAACTGGCCAAAGACTGGGGTCCCATTCAGGGCGTCTGCTCGTTTGCCTTGGGTCTTCTTGGATGCGCCCTGTAGCAGATAAGCGGGCGGTGGATTGATGGATGGATTGAATTGGGGCTGCTCATTGTTAACATAGATGGCTCTAATACTGAGAAGCTACTGAAAGGCCTGATTATTAGTAGCAGGTGTGTTAAATTAGAGCTGCACTTAAGCTCTGCAGGGTGGTAGATCTTCAGGAGCAGCCCTGGATCGAATTTTTCTTCAGCCTTTCATTTTTGCAGCTTTTATCTTTCTCTCCTCCGTGTGCGCGCACTTGGTTTCCCCTGCTTCGTCTGCAGCGCTGTCTGTCCCCGTGTGGTCTTGGGACAGCCTGTCGGTTTGCATCGTTAACGCGAGGCTGCTCCGTATCCGTCAACCTTGCCCTAATGATCATCTGACCCGCAGATAACTGCGGGCCAGATGGTTATTAAAACCTCCCCTAATCAACGCCAAAAAAATGAAAAATAAACCGCATGGCAGGTAAATTATTCCAATTATTTTGTTATTCCTATGGCGGTAGGTACGTTGGCTGCCTTATGTTCTATTTCTCCAAGACCGTGTCTCATTGACTTTCCATTAATAAATAGTACAATGGTGCATCAATGGAAAATTTGCAAAAGTATAAAAATAATAAGTGAGTTTTTTTCCCTTCTTCGTAGAAAAATCCTGTTTTCTTATTTTGCTTTCTAATCATGTCCATTCGGATCATTTCATGCAGCATGTTTTAAATGCATTATGTGTTTTGAATTCAGATTCCCATTTTGTAAGCACAAATGCCAAAGGATGATGAGGCACGTGAAATAAGTATAATTTAAAAAATCATAATCTGACGTTTTGAATTATGTAGCGCTCAATGTTAAGATGACAGACGAACTTCCAGCAATTTCATCGACATGGGCTGGAATGGTGCGGACGCGCCTCGTTAATGAAGCGGAACGTTCCTCGGTTAATTTGAGTTCAATTATCTTAGCTAATTGTTTGCAATCGGCTGCACCAACGTTGTTGCCAAACTACGTGTCAGAAACGTGGCGACGACTCCCCGGGAGTCCGAAATTATGGAACCCCCCCCCCCTTCCTTAATCACTAATCTTCGGCAGTAGGCGAAAACCACTTATCGTTCATGCTAAGATTAGCAATAATATATCATTTCTCAATCCTGCGGTTGTCAAAATATGCGCTGATCTTATGTGCTCTGCTTTAATGAACCTGAATTTTCAAACTCTGGAAAGTAGAGGTGATAAAGGGGTCATTTTTTCTCTATTTAAAGCAAACTTTCTTGTCGGTGGGGCTGATTGGAGACCTCTGGCTGAGCTCACGGTCACTCCCCCCCGGTGGGAGCGCTCTTAACACTCCGCCCGGCTCCGCTGGGCTCCTGGTGAGATGATGGAGCTGTGGTCTCCGAAATCGACACGACTCTCCTGACACGCTCCCCCCGACTTTGCTGGACCCCTTTCAAGACAGCGGATCCGGGTCTGAACCGATCGATGTGGTCAGCTCTGCCTACGTGTTGGGGGACGTTTTGCTGCAGAACCACAAAAACGTGCCGTTACGAGTCTTCAGACATAAACTTATGACGGTGCGATACGTGCCTTCTGCTGGGTTGATGTCATGTTGCTTAAAAACAACGGATTATGAAAGAGTAAAACAGGCCAGAATGGGAAGCACAAAAATGTTAGTATTCACCACGGGGATGAAACTAGCAACAATCTTCTTAATTGTTATCGTATCTGTGACGTTCATTCTTTGTCTTCTTCATAATGAAATCAGCTCCTCGAAGCGTGTATCTGAAGTGACTGCCATTTGGCGTGTTATATATTTTTAATCGCTGTAAAAAATCCCCTGTTAAATATTGACGCGTTTCCCGTCATAACTAAATGGACTCTTTGAATTTCTGTCATAAAGTATTTATTATGGATTTTTTTTCTAAAGTGTTTTGATTCTTAATTCATGTTACATTTGTGTTTTTCTGGCCTTCTCTCGGTTCTATGCAGACGATGCCTTCATTTATTAAAGTTTAACAATGCTGGGCTGGGTGTCCTGTTTAAGGCTCGTTCTCATTCCAGAAACAGGATACCCTGCAGCTGTTTTAGGAGGATTGACGCCGATCTTAATGCCTTAAAGCTTGTTCAAAGGGAAGGTCATCCTTTTTACATGAACGGTGTGTTCTTGCAGGCAAAGGTGAATTCAGTCAGCATGCCAGAGCTTGAAGTTAATTAGGTCCGTTTGACGTATTAATGTAATTTCTGGCGTGCTTTAAATGCCAGCACACAGCATTTCAGATGAAGGGTGATAGTTTTGAATTGTGTTGCACAGAAATTGGCTTTTATTCTGTTTATACGTTTACCATCCATCTTCCAGCTACCTATCCAGTGTGTGCCAATGAATGCATTCCGATTATTAATTTCATTTAATGATTGTGAATATTAGCTTGGAATGAATATATGTAAGTCCTTCCGCTTGGTTGTTCAGAGACTATTAATAAGTAAATGTTGGTTAATGAAAATGAGTAATCTCACTTTATTAAATTTAAATGAGAGAGTGCGTCTATTTGGGAATCTAATCACGTTTCGTCGTCGCGCTTATTCCCCGCAGCAGAGCCGTCTGGCACATATTGTTGGAAAATTGAAGGACCTCCGGTTACCACTTTTGGTCAAATGTGATTATAATCACGGTGTTTGTTCAACCAGCAATTTATTTGCACTTTATTAGCGGGGGGTGAAGACCTGTGTAAAAGGTGGATAGCAAGGAGTTGAGCTAAAGAGCCCGGGTGGGGTGGGGTGGTAACCTGGGATACGGCTGCGGCACATTGAGGTGTCGCGCGGGAGGGCTCACCGCACGCGGAACGCAACTCGGTACAGCTATTAATCCGGCGGTCAATAAGCGTTACCCTGACTGAATCTTTATTTAAAGAGAACTGCCAAAAAGCAGTGAACCAAAGCACAGCGTTATCGTCTGATTCTTTTCCAAATAGTCGCATTATTCTGACGTTTGTCCTGTATTTCCTTGATGTAGTGGGTCATATAACCTTCAGTAGATGTTTCGGTTTGTGGAAAATTTGTGGTTTATTTAATATGTGGATTATAAGGTGTAAAT
This sequence comes from Isichthys henryi, assembly GCA_026776945.1. NCBI lineage: Eukaryota > Metazoa > Chordata > Actinopteri > Osteoglossiformes > Mormyridae > Isichthys > Isichthys henryi. The sequence goes on along the minus strand of JAODJX010000120.1, from coordinate 1,013,146 downwards.
ATTTAGTTTTGGCTTACTAGTTCAATGTATAATATTAAACATTTTAAATGAATGGCTCAAGATATGCTCGTTCGGTGTTAATTCCTCATTAAGATGGTTGCCCTGATTTTTTTAAACCCAAAATCCTTTTAACTTTTATCTTATCTGTGTACTGCAGCATGTAATATTTAGGTATCCGGATTGATGGGGGAAAAAAACAATACTTACTATCGATATGCATAAACATCCCAGTCTGCGTGTGTAGAGCGTGTCAGAAAGCAAATTATGCAGGGCGTTGAATCTAATCACACGTCCGCCACCGTGAATGTCAAATTAGGATCGAAGACCTAGTAATTATATTCAAAAATAATGTATCGTTAATTTGACCTCCTATCTGTGTGAAGGTTAAATGTAGAAAGCATCTATTTATTTTTCATTCCATTTATCTAGTTTTGGGTCGCAGTGAGTCTGGCGTATATCCCAGAAAACCAGGTGAAGGAGAGAGACGCACTATCGATGGGAGGTAGAAGATATAGAGACGCACTATCACATGCTAAGGGACACCGTTTTGGCTTGGGTGGTATGAAATTTTTCATAATGGCCGGACAATATACCAAAGAATACGGTATTTTCACGGTATTGTCAAAAGCAATGCTATTTTAGCATTTTCTCATCTTGGTGATTTATCATTAACATAGGGTAGATGGGGTTTCCCACGTGATAAATTTGAATTTGAAGCTGAAAATCTTTATCATGGGGGACCACTCAGACCCTAACCCTTACCCCTCTCCCCTCAGAAACTGGCAAGATTTCAAAATACCATTGTAACCCCTGACTTGATCTGACGGTCGAACCCTCTGCATCGCGAATTTTCCCCATCTTGGTTTCAATATATCGCGGGCTCGGCGTAAGAAATTAAATGGGAGTTTTGTGAAAGCCACAGACGACCCACAAAAAGTTTAACTCATAAATGCATGAAGTGTATGTACATTGTCTGTTTGGAGGATGCTAATATCATTACGGCAGCCTCTCGCATTCTGTTTTGTAGTAATCCTTGCATCTCCGAGTTCTCATATCTTTTTATAAGGACAGTGAATGTGGAAAGTTGGGTAGGTTCTGCACGAAGGAACAAAAATTCTTTTGCTGTCTCTTTGGCCATCATGGAAAGGGAAAATATTAAAGGTGAACAGTAAAAATCATGAATGCGACCAGGACTGAGGTGCGGTGTGACTTCCATAATTACATTTGTGCTTCTTGTTGCGTCCGCTCAATTATCCGTGACTTTGTCAATTAAAACGCCGAAAAAAAGAATGGCAATGTTAGGACCCCATTACTGAGTAACGAGAATGAGATTTAAAATTAAGTGATAGACGTTATATGGTTATAGGTGATTGTGAATATTTGTCGTTTATTTTACTCACAAAGTCCGCCCCCGAGATCAATAATTCTCACAAACACCTTTGCGTGAACCAGAACGCTAGTGTGCTGAATGGCGGATGGAAGATAATCCACCAGCGTGAAAATAAAGTGACAGCTGACGGATCCACTTGTACAAAAATAGTTTGGCTATCTTTCTGCATGACTTGTTTAAGAAGAGTTTAAATAGAGTGTGATAACTGCATAATTATACTGTGAGAAGGAGGTGAATATAAAAAGTATTTTCTGATGAACTTTCTGAATTAATTACGGTATGTGCTTATGAAAGTGGCAGGGCTTGGGGTTAAATCAGGAGTTACTGTTGCATTATGGGAAGATTTGTAGGTTGATTTCACGCTCCACCTTTTGTCACCTTCTGTTGTGGCCTTACCGGACTTCCTGTCCAGTTCAGTACACAATGGCTCCTGGATCGTTCGTGCGGAGCCTTTGGGCTTGTCAGTGCCACCACCTTTTGTCGGTTGTCTGACACCCACAACCTGTCCTTCCGTGGTTCCTCATCCTTCCCTGCAGCGCTATGCTAACAGTTTTCGGATTATTCTTTAAATGTGTGTACCTGGAGTTTGGTGCTAGATGCAGCAGCGGTGGTGGGACCCGAATGACACGGTTGTGTATGTTGCTCTGACAGTTTGTAAGCCTTGATTGACGACTGTCCTTTTCCGTCCCCTCGGCCGTAAAACATCAGGTACCTGCCCCCAGTCTCATAATTGACTGGTGGTTGGTTTATTCCATCTGCCGCCTTGTTCCCTAGAGAGCCATCGTGGGCTGAATTCCATGGCTGGGAGGAGGTGTTGTTTTAACAAAAAAAAGTAGGTGAATGATTCTCATGACATATTCATGCCGGGGGTGAGTAGCCAAGGTCCATATCAGCCCTTCTGCCTCCATCCGGTTCAGCTTTGATTTGTCTCCCCCTGCTGATTAATTATACACATAATAATATTTACACGGTGCTCATGTAATATGCAAACTCTCATCAGTCCAGCAGTCTAATGAGGAGAATATTTTCAGCACTAAAATATTGTTTTTTTTTTTTCTTCTTTTAGTAAACCTTTCTTGCTACATATGGTACCCAGTAAATCTCAAAATTTATTCGTGTGGGCATTTGATTTGTCGGTGAAATTTCCTGATTTAAGATGAAGAATGCCTCAACCACATTCCTGTGTGTGTTCAAGGTCACCATATATTAAGCTGGCTAGTTCATATACAGCTGTGGAAAAAATTAAGAGACTCTGCATTCTTTAAAAATCTGCATTCTTTAATCCTGGTTCTGCTGGCAGAAGGCTACACTGCACGGCAGGCTGCTTCCAGGCTCAAAGCTTCTAAGACAGCAGTACACAAGAATAAGGTGAAGCAGGAGACACTGGGAACGACCAGAAACCAGCCAGGTAGAGGGCAGAAGCGACTCTCTAATGCCACGTTATCCAGCAGTGCCTCATAAATTGGACGGTGACCTCAAGTGACCTTTAGAAGGAATGGGAAACATTAAGTGCAGGAGTGAAGTGCACTGATAGGACAGTTCATATCAGGCTCCTAGAAGCAGGACTGAAGTCCTATATAACAAGGAAGACGCCTTTCATTAATGAGAAGTAAGGAAGAGCCAGGCTGGAGTGCGAGGGGAAAAAATATCTTACTCAGACTCGTACCCATAAACTGAGAAATAAGTGAAACTAAAATGTTGCTGTGGTCTCTCTTTTTCCCCCCGGAGTTGCACATCAGTGCACATACCCAAAATAATCCATAATCCATTCAGAATAGCGGGGAACATCCAGTTCCGGTCGGCTCCGTGTCCCATAGCCTTTGAAGTGAGAAAACGGAATTTATGCACGTGGACATGATGGGTGCGGTCAGCAGAAACGGGCAGCAAGGTTCAGAGGGCAATGCCACGCTGCAAGACTGTGGTCTCATGAGTCCAGGCCACAACACCCTGCTGTAAGTCATGCCATTCACCAGGGTGAGCGTCCGTTTGCAGTGATGACCCCCCCCCCCCCCCAGGGGGGCCTTGAAAGCCGTCGAGGGAACGCTGAGGCTGCGAGGTATCAAAAAGACAAACTGCAACTGCCAAAGTCTTCAAAATCCGGGGGGGTGGATTAGAATTACCGTTCATCTGCGCAGAAGATCAAGGCATGATTGTGATGGAATGATCCGGAATCAGGAAGGTCCTTACTGGCATGCGTGATGGAAATGCTGGAAAACTGCAGGAGATTCCGTTGCGACTTATGATCAGGAGCAAATATACTGAGGGGGGGGGTAGGCTGCACAAAAATCCAGAAATATGAATCCCTTAAAGGTGCACTTTCTCCCCCCCCCGCTTTAGCTTTAACCCTAAATTTGAGTCTGCATGTTATTCTGACTTAATGTGTACCTGTGTGTACGTACTCAGCTGTGCATGTTCTTCCCTGGGGCTGGCGTGGGCGTAGACACTGGACGTGACATTTTAGCTGACCCAACAAATTTCGAGTTCTGAAAACCCACCCCCCCTCCACTATGAGACCAGAGAAGGTTCTGGCAGACCCACTGCGCTCCCGGGAGCTCTCTGGGATGCTGATTAGCTGAACTGGTCCATTAACTGGGTGCTGAGGACGCTCAGATTCCCAAGGCCCGAGCCTCACACACGCCAGTCGTTAAAATTTACCCATGTGGATCTGGTACCAGCAAACGAGGTCCCAGATGGATATCGACAGGGGCAGTCCCTTCAGTCGCATTCGCTCTGGCCTTAACAGCAGGCCAGCCAGCCTCCAGGCCTTAAGTTGGGTTTTTCCACACATCCTGCATGATAAATTGTGCAAAAATGACGGCATGTCTCGATGGGAAGATCCGCCCACCGATGTTGCTGTGACAGCCTCCCTCGGGGGACCAGATCTGAAGGGAATAAAGTGAAGGCAGCCCTCTCCAAGGCCACCAGCTGGGGCAATTTTAAGATAATGTAATTCATACAGAGCGGCTGACCTTTTTAGCCAATGAAAAGTTTTGAATTTGTGAGTGACGGGGGAATTGGCCAGTCAGCTTTTAGCTGGGCCCCTGTTGCCCCACACCCCCTGTATATGCCTTTAAGTTTGGCTGCTGCCTCCCGATGCCTTGGGCCATTATTTTCTCTGAGCAGTACCATGCGTTTCCACTCGCACCGGCCCCATCAGCCTGCAATTAAACACGTTTCCAGGTCGGGTTCAGTTTAACAGCCCGCACTGCAACACATCTGATGATATTTACAAGCTGCGGTTTTGGCGCCGAGGCTCCCACTAGTGGTATTCCAGTCGGAGATGGCGGCGTAAGCATATATATCACGGCATAAAATGGTCCGGTGTTCTTCATGGTTTATGAAGCTGTATAATAGGAGTGCTCTTGGAACGATGGTCAAGATTTAAAGGCCTAAAAACTTTTTAAAACTTAGTTTTTTTTTTTTTATTTGGTCTGGACTTTGTTAATCCTGGCTTGATGGCTGGACGTATTTTGACGTCTAGGTCAGGAAATAATTGTTCCCTTTATAAGAAAGATGTGGTAAGAAGCGGAAGGTACCAGTGTGAGGAATCAGGATTTAGAGTGTTCCATATTGTCTCTCCATTCACGACATCGATATCAAACAGTCTCCATGAATGAGGTGCAATAAATATAGGGGCAGATTCGCAAGCTTCCATTTTTTATTTTGGCCGCTGAACGCCGGTCGACTTTCGAGGGATTAATGGAGGTATAAATACACAAGTTTCATTGTTTTATGCGTTTTGTGAGTTCATTACGATGCCAGTATTCCACATTAACAGCTGAGGTGACTAAGTTAAAGATTGAAATGTTAAGGATGAGCTTTTCAAGAGATGCCCTGGTAGGCATTGGGCACGGGAAACAGTTATTCTGCCAGCAGTGGGATTTGAACCAGCAACCTTCTGATAACAGGTTTAGCATCCTAACCCAACGAGCCACGCACATCTCCCTGGAAATAAGAGCTGAAGAACTGAGACCTGAAGTTTAGGTGCGGCTCTAAACCATAGCTGTGTTCTGGATCTTGCATATGCTTTTACTTCATTTCCTTTCTTCAAGGGACACCTAAGTTCTCCGTGCGGGTCTTTTCCCAGCAACTTCCATCACGTAACTTTATTTCCCCAGTCACTCACTTGTGATGACTCTTCTAATTCATATGCTGTTTACTGCTTCAATACCTCTGTGCTGTAAAACCTCTCTATGGTGTTTTCTTTACAGAATCTAACGTCTGGGACTGAGGGGATGCTGGGAATTATTCACCTTTTATATTTATTATTATTATTACTACATTTTCCGCACAGAGCCAGGGAAAAGGCAGCAGCCCTGAGTTTCACATGGTCGGTGAAAATATTACACAGAGTTACATCATAGGAGGGCTGTAGCGTTTAAACAGCCGCAGAGCCCTGGTCTCGGCGAGATGGCCTCACGGCGTAAACGGCGTATTTAATGCGTGAGACCGAAGTGGGGGGGGGTGTGGCCATTTCAGGAGATAGTCAGGTGACCTGGTTTATTTATCCTCACGCACCCCCCCTCAGCTACTCTGTTGGCCTCATCCCCCCCCCAAAATAACACATATGAAATTACTTTCCCGGTTGAAGTGTCACAGTACACGGTATTTAATCGGACCGCTCAGTATGCTAGCGTGTTATGATACGCCTGGTGCGAATATAAGCATATAAAAATCTGAGGTCATATTTTCAAGGACTAGAATTTAAATGTCATTATATAACAGCAGATACCATACCGAATGGTCCGATAACATACCGAATGGTCCAATAACATACCGAACCGCAAGCAAATGATGTCATTACACCTCTACTTTCCAAAAAATCTGTGTTCTGCTCAGTCATGTGATACGACACTATCACTCTCCCTTGTAGGTGGATTGGTGTGTCCAATCTTTTGACTGGCACAGTATTAAAGCTGCTGCGAGCACTAATCCAGGACTGTGCTGGGGAACACAAGTCAATCGCAAAGATAAATACAGTATATATAATTAATTCTTTTTCCTCTCCAGCCCTAAAAATCAACTGAAGTATGTTTTCATTTGATGTCTTTTTTATTTATAAAGCCCCAATTAAAGTGAACTCTACAGTTAAACTTGGTTGAGTGTATTAGAAAGCTTACCCGTTCATGCTGTACACTTTTAACATTCTGTGACTGTAAGTCTGCGTTCCACCGTGCAGATGTAACTGTCTGAGAAGCGACACTCTGAATGAGTGTAAATCAGCGGGACTTCAAAAGACAGACGATTTCAGAACTGGAGGCCATGTGACCGGTTCCTCTCTGTGTCACGGAGTTTTTGTCACAGACGTAATTTGGCCACGTTTCACGGGAGGGATTTGGACTGTAGCGGCTTGGCATTTTTCTGAGGATGGATGAGGTAGCAGATTGGGTTGCACGTTACCCAGACATCCATGGAGCAGCATGGGGTCAACTGAAGGTCTGCGATTGGGGCCCGTCAATACAGGCTGGAGGAGAGGCCGGGTGACCCCGGGTAATTCGGCTCCGTGCCAGGGAGGCCACCTTCTAGCACAGCTGTCAGATGTGTGGGAGTGAGGCTGTGCTCTTCTCTACAGCGAATGGCGGGCGGTCAGGGTGCATGAGTGTAAGATTCAGCTGCTATTGTGGTATGGTGCCCTGGGATGGACTGACATCCCGTCCACGCTGCCCTCTGTTCTGGGCTGCCTGGAATAATCCGCAAACTCAAGACCCTGTGCTAGATAAGTGGTTAGAAGATGGGGAGAAAATAATTTTATATTTATAAAAGTGGTTTATGTTCGCATCTCCACCATATTATGTTTGTTATAATTAGTATGCTGTGAATTATAAAGTCTGTTTTCCTCATTCTCGTTGTATTATGCATTCAGTGTTTGCAATTAAATGTCAACGTGCGCTGAGAACCTTGCAACGTATTTGGGCTGGAAGATCTATATTGTTGCTAGGAAACCAGCGGGATTGTATTGTGAGAAGTGAGATAAATGATATATCTTAAGCACATGAAAATAGATGCGTTTGCCTATAAGCCCTGTTAGGTGCTGGTAACAAAGAACTGCACCCTGAGAGGAGTACTCTGAATAATTTTATGACGCGTTCATACAACGCAGTGTTTAACAACATCTGTATGTTTGATTTTGTTTGATTGATTGTTTTGCTTTTTATTTGGATAATTATCTCAGTAAAATCGTACAATATCAAACAATGGCAACTAAAACTACAGTTCGGATGAAAGATGGGTTCGCCATCAATTACCGTTTCCTTGATTTGGTGACGCCCGGACCCCGCATAGGTGTTAAGCTCAGGTTAGAGGGGAAGCTGCCGGTACCGGGCGGCAGGTAAAGGGCGAGCAAAGCGCGCGCCCCTTCACGGAGCACGCGTGCTGGCGGATGAAAGGCTGCTATTTTCTCGCGCTGCCTCGCGGCATTGTGGTTTCCTCGCGCTTCTTCCCCCTCGCCCGCTGGAGCTTAAACGAGTTTAAACGCGGTAACGTCTGATTGAGATTGCGGTCATTATTGACCCTGACATGTTTTACCGTTCTGCTTTTTTCCAGTCTATTTCATGGCGTTATCGTTTGTTTCCCACAATCACCTCCATTCCCTGGCTGTTCACTCACACACACACACACATATATATATATATTTGCAGGTATACAAGTGATTTGTTCGTTATTCAAAAAGAGACACCGTCAAAGTTGGGCACTTTGTTTCCCAAGCACGGTGATTTATTTTTTTTTTCCTGCGAGATTTAAAGGTTGATGTGCTCAATTTTCATGCCAGTCACCCCAGCGTAACCTGCACAGCAAACCTAATTACGAAAGTACTTACTACAGATTTCTTCAGCTCACCCTAACGAGGCTCATTTAATTATTTAATTATGCCGCGCGGTTGACTTTTTGCCACGGCGACCTTAATAAAACGAGAAATCTGCTTCTTGAAAAGGCACCTCGCCTCCGAGTCTTATCTAACTACTTGAATCAAAAAATAGAATACCCACGATTGAAGAACAAAGATCGGCAAATTGTGGTCTGCAGATGCGAAAAAAACATGCATTGAATCACAAATATAAAATGAAGCAAGTGCAAATGACTAAATATGGAAACACAAAGGTGAACTATGAATTCAGTTAAATTTCGCTTGCATTTAAAATGCTGCTTAGTTTCACGGGGGGGGGCACTAAGCGGCTCCCTCATTTGTAAGACAGAGTTGAGGGACTTCATCCATCACACATGGGCACACATTGCTCTAGTGTGCCCTCTTGCAATGCCCGCGGGCACAGCAGCCGTAACTGAAAATGGCAGAGATGGAGTCTAAGGCGTGCCCGCTGTGTGCCTGTTGTACAGCCACCAGTCTTACCATTTTGGGGAAAGGGACTGTACATCTCACTACATAACCCTGCCCTCTTCAGGTTTACACTCCAGAAATGAAACCAACAAATTGCTCATTAGTCACAACCTTTAGAAACTATGGTATAGAAGCTATGGTATAGAAGCTATGGTAGGGCACAGCCCAGTCATTTCTACCTGCACAGCCCATGCAAACCACTGCATGATCTCTGTGTGGCATTAAATCTCCGGGTAGCAGAAAGAAAGAAATTAAGTTTTCCAGACTGCCAGAGCAGATTAAGCCTCTCTCCCTCGTTGTTACAACCTACATGTTTGATATCAGTGGTCGATCTGTGTCTATTAATCCATCCTTTTCTTAAAGGAACAAGAATTAAAATACCCTGCATCTTGCTTGCCAATTACTCTGCTTGATTTTTAATAGATTAATAAGCAGAGGCCTGGAGCCAGCTTGTGATTCATTACAGCGCTTCGCTGAATTTTCTGGCCCCCCGGAGGAGGTTTGGTCGCAATTGGCCAAAAATTGCAGTGATCTGAGGGAGGACTTGTGGAAAACTAGGCCCACAGCACAAACCCGGGACGGCAGCTTGTGAGCGACACTGACTAATTAGCAGGAGGGGAACATTTGCCACTGCGGCTGAATTAAAGGTCACCCGTCAGCTTCTTCACAGCCTGAGCGTGGTGTTCAGACCTCCCCCACTGCAATCAGCTGCTAAGTGTCCCCCCCCCCCCTTGATTTTCAAGCTGGATGTTTGAAGGCCATGCTGGGTGTGGCAAGGGGTGGGGACATCAAATTTGAACTCAGTGTAAAGGAACCAGCCTCCACAGCTCAATGCCCCCACCCCTGGAAAAAAAAAACCATCTGCCTTAAGTCTATCAAGAAGCACACGGAGGCGGCCATATGGTTGGGGGGAGAGAGTCCTGCCTGCTTTTAACGCTTCACACTTGCGTGGGATGAGATCATCGCTGCTAGATCTCAGACATGACAGCTCTTGGGGGGGGGGGGGGGGGTTGGAGATTCCCGAAGGCGCCATGGGTAACTTCATGGTCAAGTTCATGATTTGATTCGTATATATTTGTCACTGTTATTTTGTGTGAAACCTGTGCTGGGTGACTCGGATAACGCAGCAGCCCTTGGTGGATTATAGGAGCGGAATTATCATCCTTTTCCCGATGGTCGTCTTTCTTTCTTGCTGCCTTATAAATCCCTGGGTGCAGGACGGGTCTCCCTGCACGACGTACTCCTAAGAATGCATTGGCCCTCGGACCGAAGCCGTTATTGATCTCCTTGGCCAGCTGGTGGCTTGGTGGACAGGGCGTGAGTGACCGGGGTGGGGTATCTGAGTGGACGGGCTCAGCCGTGAAGGAGCTGGGCGAGCGCAGGGAGCACATCCTCAGAGGGTTTGGGTGGCTGAAGGTTTTTAAAAGCTGCGATGAAGGTGTGCAGAGGAAAGGGCGATCAGGGTGAGACCCAGTCACTGTGGAAGCCATGGTGACAGTCGCTGAGCAACAGGGCTCCTCCCAGTTAGCCTCTTTGAAGTTTTTCAGGGAGGAGATGGGGGAGGGGGTTTGTGGCTGCCATGTGAATGTCAGGACAAATTGCACCTGCAATTGGTGCGGGAGGGTGTGTGAACAGGCCGATATATATAAAAAAAAAAAGCTGTTTGCTCGGGTCATGACAATGACGACTGTGTAGAGCTCCTCCCAAAATGGCCGAGGATTGTTAAAGGCAGCTGTAAAACTCACGGCTCAGTATAGTGACACACTTGTCCCTGCCGCCGTGATCCGTTAGGGCAGAGCACGTGCTTTCTGAAGCTGGCCTAGTGGATCACTGGCCCAGCTAGTAGCATGGACCCCATGCCAGAACTTCAACTCCGGTCGGGCCCCTTCCCCTGTCCCCATCTCTGTAACGCTAATCCTGTTGGTGAGAGATGAATATGTACAAATCAAAAATGTCGTCTTAGAATCAGAGAAGCACAATGCAATGTACCCTACCACCACCTGCTTAGCACTGCCCACCCAGATGAAAGGAAGGGTTAGGAATAATTATTGTCCTTTATTTCCCTTTTTCTTTCCCCTAGGCTGACACACGGTGTCCGTGCTTTGAAAACGTCACCAAAGGCTGAGCCTACATCTGAGAGAAACGGGCGAGAGTCCTACATTAATTCTCACTCGCAATGTGTCCAAACGACATTAATAGCGGTTGCAAATGCCGCTTCTTCTGCCTGTCGTCCTTTAATGCACCTTGCGTGGATTTCTCCAAAACCAAACGTAGGAGATACTATGACTTTAATTTCATATCCGTCTCTCTGGGGAAAAAATGGATGATTTAAATGCAGCTTCCCACAGCAGACAGGAGCCCTTTAGGTGGCTATTTTTACTAGTCTGGTTTGCTGTAATAAGTTTCCCCTCCATTGCCGAATGGGGACCTCGGCTACGTCCCCGTGGGCCCAGCTGGTAGACTGTCATGGTCTCTCTGCTTTCCGGCCTGGTCGGATGCCATCATTAGCATTTTGCCCAACTAGCTTGTCGTAATGGTTTCGGACGGCCCACCCGCACACCGGATGAATAGGCCAATGTGGTCAACACCGTTCGGGGGGAGCCTTCCTGCGCTGTAAGGACTAATGCCACATCGGGCTGGGAGCCCGTGGGCAGGAACGTCCTTTGTGCCTCATAGGGTCTGTTAAGGCAGGTGGCGCCATCTTCAGCCATGACAAAGGATGGATCCACTGGGCTGTATTAAAAAATGAATTATAAAAAGTAAAAGATGAATCTTTTAATTTATTTATTATCTCCTATATTACAAGGCCCTGGATTGTCTATTTAGTGAGAAAATGTAGTGCTTTTTTACTGTTACGGTGATGAAGACATATTAGGCCAAGGTGCCCACTAGGACGGCAACTATATTTTATACCAGTTTTTTCAGAACTATCTTTTTTCCCCCGATCGCAGACAATGACTCAAATCTGTTTTAGCTCTTGGGTTAAGGACGTACAATTCTCAATTTTTCAAAAAGGTCTCACCAGGGATGTTATTCAGATACATTGGATTTTAGAAATTGAAACTGCATCGATTACTCTTGAGTGCATTTGAGAAGAAGCCTTTGAATGTAGCTCTTCATGATTTCAACAGAACTGCCATTGACGAAGGCCCCGGGAAAACCACGCGAATTACCTAAATCGGTTATACCCTTTTCCAAGCATTGTCTCCAGTCAGTATGAGAAGTAATTTCTCCTTTTATTTTTAATCCTTCACCTCATTGTGGGAATTGACTTTGGATCGCCGTGGCACGGCACGTCATCCGCATTCAGGGCGTCGCTAAATACTGTGTTATCCGCGTTAATACAATACAATGTTATTTGACACCCATCAAGCCTGTTGGTGTTAAATGGATGTTTATAAAGAATCGCTAAATGGACATCGGTGCCCTCTTAGGAGGAAGCGGTGTGAAGGCCAGAAAAGGTATTCCATGGCTGCAGTCATTATACACTACAAAATTTCTCAGAGTGACGGTTGTACGCTCACATGGGATGTGTGAGGGATATCCTGCGATGTGTATCGATCAGAACATGAATGCAATTTCCCGCCGCTGGTCAGAGAGCGAGGAGGGGGTTTCACAGAAGATAAAAAAGGGAGAGCCTGTGGCTATTTTTTATGCCACGTTAGCGAGTTAATCTCCTAAGTGCGAGGCTTGCCGTTGATGTTTACTTTGTTAATGTGGGAAGGCACGCTAGTCATCAGTGTTGCCGTTGGGGATTTCAGACGGAGTCTGCCATTTAAGCCCTGACGACGCAAGTTTACATGTGGCAGGCAGATAAAGCGAAATTTTTCAGAAGTGACTTAAAAGCATCTCGCTGTTAGCAATATACGCTAAAGGCTGTCATTTCCGTGCTTTTGAGAAATCACTGTTGCAGTAATATTTACCTTTTTTGCAAATTAATTGAAACAAGTTGTTGTATCTATAGGGGCGGCATGGTGGTGCAGTGGTTAGCACTGTTGCCTCACACCTCTGGGACCCGGGTTCAAGTCCTCGCCTGGGTTACATGTGTGTGGAGTTTGCATGTTCTCCCCATGTCGTCGTGGGGTTTCCTCCGGGTACTCCGGTTTC
>JAODJX010000120.1:984894-1000216 GCA_026776945.1 Isichthys henryi | reverse complement strand
TGCGATGGGCTGGCCCCCCATCCTGGGTTGTTCCCTGCCTCGTGCCCATTGCTTCCGGGACAGGCTCCAGACCCCCCACGACCCAGTAAGGATAAGCAGTTTGGAAGATGGATGGATGGATGTTGCATCTATACGCAGATAGACTGACCACAGTTAAGAAGGATATCACAACCACATTAATTCATACTTATCGCCTTGGGTCCGTATTTAGGACTTGGTGGATTGATAAAAATCATATGGGAATAACCCAGATTGGGGCGCCAATCCATCGCAGGACACACACACCATTCAGGTCCATGGAGAGTTTGGCTGCTCCAATTAAGCTCAGCATGCTTTTGGACTGTGGGGAGAAACCAGAGAACCAGGAGGAAACCCCATGACGAGAGCATTCACCTAAAACATACATGGATGGCAGAAGCAGAGTCATACCACCAGGACTAACCCCACCCGAGCAGGCCCGCCAGTCTGTGGGCACAGTGCCTCCTCTGTCCATCCACCCAGCTCTAACCCCACCCGAGCAGGCCCGCCGGTCTGTGGGCACAGTGCCTCCTCTGTCCATCCACCCAGCTCTAACCCCACCCGAGCAGGCCTGCCGGTCTGTGGACACAGTGCCTCCTCTGTCCTGTTGGCTGTGCAAACCAGCAGGTCCCTGTCCCCTGCATGCATGTCTGCAGGACAAATTGTTTCAATTAATTTGCACAGGGGTGTATTATTAAAGAGCATTCTGTAAGTGCAAGTGGCTGAGTGAGTGACACCTCTATGGTCTGGCGTTCGATTCCTGCTCCTGCTGGTGTGTGTGTGGAGTTTGCGTCTGCCCAGTGTTTCCTGGTGTGGTATCGAGGCTCCCAGCAGTTTGGAAAATGGATCTTTGTATTTCATAAGGACTGGGAGATGAGGCTTTTGTTCCACTGCTGTATTCAGAATCTGAAGGTTATTTTCACATTTCTTCATCAGTCTTTTATGGTTTTTTATTTATCTTTTTTGAAGCCTTCACCCTATCAGAGCAAAACTATTTTGAGAACTTTGATATTAGTCCATCAACACTAATGCCAGGGAAGGGATCTTGACCTAATACAACTGCGAGGTCAGGCTCTTACTGAGTTTCTCTGAATTTGTCCATGGGCGGGGGGGGGGGATCTTTGAAAGCTTCTGGAGCTTGTGGTGACCCGGCGGGGGGGGACCTGTGGCCTATTAAGAGCCATTGCTATTGAATGTTAGGGCCTTATGTGAGAAGGTAAGGCTGAATGAGTGGTTTCAAGTTAAGGACCGTTTTTCGACAATGGAGTTTAAGATGTTTTAGAGGTCTTCTTATTGAGGTTCTGGTTAATAGAACAGCAACCACTGGCCTTGGGATGCATGTAGAGTGGGGCTATTCAGCCAGGGGTACACAGCTACAGAACTGTGCTTCGTCAAAGAGAGATGGATGGATGAAGTATCACTGGAAGCCTTAGAGAAATTCCAGAACTGGAAAATCTCAAATTAATTTGCCCATTAAATTAGCTCGTTCCTGAATTTGGCAAGTCACATGGAGATGGGTGGTTACGGAAAGCTCTGGAAGATGGTGATGACTGGAGCATTGACTTTTTTGTCACGCTCATCCAGACATCCTGCTCTGTGATCCTGTTTGCCTAGTACCTTTAATCCGGCACAGCTGATGCAAGCACATTAAAAACTCATCGAAAGTGCCTTAAGGTTTTGGATACATGAAGATTAAATTCATGCTCTGCTATATTGATCTTTGTTTTTTGGTCTTGTATGTCGGTGGAAGAGGGTATTTTGTTGCTGTGTATTCCAAATTCTGCTTATAATCCGGATGTCTTTTTGTAATTAGAAAAAAAAAGTACATACTCAGAATCATTTTGTTGGATCTGGAAATGAAAATTTAATAGTTACATTATCAGTGGAAATCAATGTCAAGTCATTATCATTTAATATAATGCTGATCATTTCATGGTTATGAGTTGTATTTAATCTTCTTTAAATTAAATTTTTTTAATTTACAGGCTTGTAAAACTGCCATTGTGGTTTTAGCTAACGTTCGTTTGTTCCTGAATTCCATGACGATGATTTTAAAGGGTTTGTTAAAGGTCTGGGCTTTTCGTTTGTGTTTGACAGGTCATGCCATTCCCTACCCACAAATGTTCCCCAAGTAATGGCTGCAAACACTTCCTTTCCTTATTTTGAATTCTGTGTCTTAGCTGATTTCAGACTCCACAGTATCACTGGGCCACCTTGACGTTAGCGCTTGCAGCCGGTGAGAACGCACGGCAGCCACGAGAAATCCTGCATTATAGGCGCTGGCTAAGGCTCATGCTTGAGATTTTAAGCACAAGTGCCCTGAAGGGGAAAAAATATCCATATCACCATCTTCAGTAAAAATGACAGAACAGAGAGGGTCTTGTTAGCGGTGTCAGTCATCTGTGTTCCTTCTCTGCCTTTTAAATGGTCTGTGGGCCTTTGTTTCGTCATTAGGGTAATCCGTACTTAACCAACAAGAATCAGACAAGGCGGAAAATATACGTAATTACTTGTGGTTTGTTCATAATCGCCAAATCTTTTGAAAGTCGAAAGATTTCTTTCCTCTAATGGCATCCCTGTTTGAGACGTTAAGATGTCGTTTGTTCTCGCATTTTCCACCCGGGAGGGACCACATGACAAGAAAACATCCAATCATATGCATTTCCTGGCATCGCCAACAGCGGCCGCACGGGAAGGCTTCTCTCTTGATGCGAACCTGCCCCCCAGAGTTGTCCTAATTGCGCCGGAGGCTTTGTTGTGAAGCTCAGACATCTCAGCATGGGTGGGGGTGGATGGGGGGGGCGTGTTACTTCCTACTGATGGTGCCCGCTTGAATCTCTGGAAGACGAAATATAGCCTGCATCTGGGCTCGCAGTAACAGCTGTCCCGGTTCGCGTGAATGGGCCAGACGCCAGAGGTGGCGGGTCCAGGCGATGTTGGGCGGAGAAGAGCAGCTGTGCAGGTGTGAAATGAGATGGAGGCTTTGATTGCCAGTTTAAAAAAAAATAAATAAAAAAGCATAAACTCTACCCAAGCACGTAGTGCCTCGGCTCAAGAAACACTGATTGCCACCTCACCCCCAAAGGTGATTGACTGGAATATCATTGGAAAGTGAAGGGTTATAAGGGCAGCGAATAGTCTGCAGAATATTTCTTCTTAAGCCAATAAGCGGTTGTTTTGTTGATGTAACACACCTAACCTTTAAAGTCTCCTTAATGAAAGGAAGCTGACCTTTTCAATTCAGTGGACAGACATCCTTTGAGTGACTATCTATAAATGCGATTTGAAATTCTGCTGTCCGGGTCGCCGTTCTACAGCTTGTCAGGGAGGATTTTAACAGCCGTGAGTGGCTAATTCAGCTCCTGTGAAAGCTATTCACGTTGAATTTCATCTCCGACAAACAGAAACGTCTTTGATGGAACCGGCTCTGCATATTCTGTCTTTCCAAGGTATTTCTGGGGCCAATCAGGACGAATCTTGACCAGAAATTTACCAATCGCTCGTGGCCGGGGCCCATTCTGGAAGTAACACTTGCATGCTTTCCGACGAGATGCAAATTGAAAATCCGTTCCAGTCAATTCGATGAGCGACTGGAACGTCTTCAGCTTCATCTTTTATTCATGGACATTTACAGTAGCAAGACCTGCTCTTCATGCCTTTAAATACGCATCCTCACTGCGGGGGGGCGGGGGGGGGCAACTCATCAGAGAAACAGCTGGACGCGATTCTCATACAGCACGCCTTCTTGCCTGGCAATGTCCAACCTCGCCGTTGGACGAGGAAGCGTGCGACGGCATGACATCATTCCGTTGCAGATGTCACTGATCGTTGGGATCAAGCACAGCTGCCGTTGGCAGCCTGCACCTGGTCAAATGACACGCGTGTAATTTAACCATTAAAACTCCTCTTCGTTTCATATGAGGTTCGCCTCATATAAGCGAGATCAGATCTGTTTCTCTCGTAGAGGTGACCACTGAAAAACGAAGCTAGTAGTTTCACAGAGAAATTAGGGTTTTTATGTTGCATACCTAACCGTCTTTGCTCAAAAACCATGCTCGATAGTACTGTTTACATTTGATTTTATTTCAGACACCTTTACCCTAAGCAACATTCAGAAAATCGCAATAGGGACTGCTCTATATTTTTTTTAAATCTGTATTTGTCAATCCTGGTTTAATCCTGGTTCTGCTGGCAGAAGGCTACACTGCGCAGCAGGCTGCTTCCAGGCTCAAAGATTCTAAGACAGCAGTACAGAAGAATAAGGTGAAGCAGGAGACACTGGGAACGACCAGAAACCAGGCAGCCAACTTATCCGTCAGTGCCTCATAAAAAGGCTTCCAGTGATACCTCATCGGGTGACCTCAAGTAGCCTTCAAAAAGGATTGGGAAACATTAAATTGGTGTGAAGTGCACTGCTAGGACAGTTCGTATCAGGCTCCTAGAAGCAGGACTGAAGTCCCATAAAGCAAGGAAGAAGCCCTTCATTAATGAGAAGCCAGGAAGAGCCAGACTGGAGTTCGCAAAAAAAAATTTTTCACACCGGCGCATTCCCATAAATTGAGAAATGAGTGAAACTGAAAATTTTGCTCTGCCGTCTCCTAATTTTTTTCCAGAGCTGTATATTTTTGAAAATGCAGGATTACGCATAGCAAAGCCCCTGGAGCAACTGGCGATTACGGGTCCAACAGTACAGTCACACTCTGGCCTGTGAACCTATGACCTGCAGGTGTAGCGTAACAAACCACAGAACGACACACTGCACCGCCGCCACAGCACTGCTGGGACCTGAACCTGCACCCTTTCTGGTTTGCATGCCTGTCTTGCTTCCTGCCCCCCCCCCCCATTGTCATTACTTAAAAGGAAACGTGTCATACTCTTGTTTTCAGGTATCCTCAGATCCTGTCGATCATGTACAACCATTTAACACTGCAGCTGGTGGTCAGAAGTACATGAGGTCGCGATCCGTTCTCAGCATAAATTTCTCACCTCGTTCCAAACTTATTTCCTTCTTACCTACCCCCCTCTCCTCCAGTCCCTCTGTCACATGATAGGTGACTCATCGCCCCCTCCAAGTAAATTAATCTATATCCTCCCATCTGCATATGTTAAAGCAGCATGCAATTTGTATTTGTCTTAGCAGTACGTGTTGAGATGATATGAATTTGATGCCAGAGGTTGCCTGCAGAAATAGGTGTTTTGCCTCTCATGACAAACTTCTATGTAATGAACTGTAAACAGAAGGTAGCTTATTAATATTGACGGCAAGTCGAGACAAATGATGCAAATGTAAATTTCTCTCTGCTATTGTGTTTTTTTCCTTATTATGTTTATTCATGTTTTGGAGAATGGACCCTAATGATTGGCTGGTATTTTTGATTCCCCTCCCCCTTTCTCCTGTTAGCCAATGAGATTATTATTATTTTTTTTTTAAATAATTCTTTTGATTGATGTATTCTGACTGAAAATGAATGAAAACACATTAGCACTGCTTTAGTTGTTCTCTCTCTCAAGTAAAAGAACTCTCTATGTGGGGTGGGGCCATTTCGGAGGGGGTGTCTCTATCATGCTGCATTCTTTCCGAATGATGCATACATCTTCCTTGGATGCTAAGTGCAGTTTGAATTAATTAGTATCTACAAAGGCACTGGTAATGATGCTCGTAACACCTGTAATCTTTCCCCTGAATATTTTTTTTTAGTGTAGGAATATGTTTTATTATATCGCAATCAAAGTGGGGGCCTAACCTCCAGCGGTTACCGTGGCGATTACACATTTACATGTACCTGCCTAACAGCTGTCAAAGAACTGCTCCACGGCAGAGCCGGAGATCTGTTACCACGGCAACGTCTGATGACTGATGCTGTCGAATTAGGTCATAGGCAGAGCACTGCGGGTCACAGCCGCTCACACTCGCTACACAGTTTGGAGACATTAGCCAAACTACATCTGAGCTGTGGCAGGGAGAACATGCAAACCCTACATAAACAGAAGACAGTTGGGATTTGAACCCACCAACTGTGGGGGTATGAAGCGTCTGCATTAGCCTCTCTGCCCCCCCCCTCCCCCCCCCCCTTAATGCATTAATCATTAAATCATCACTTCATTAAATTTGTGTGGCTCTGTGGGTTAGGACTGCATGTTAGCATCCGTGATCAGAAGGTCACTGGTTCAGATCCCGTGGCTGGCAGAATGATGTCACTGTTGGGCCCTTGATCGAGGCGCTTAACCCCAGTTGAAATAGCAATACGGCCTGGCGCTGTTCTCTGACCTTGTCTTGGAGAAAAACATCTGCTAAATAAGTAAATGTAACTATTGTTCCTGTCCAGTAGGGGGCAGTAATATAGGGTGACCATAACTGAGTACTGTGAGATTTATGCTGAGAGTCTGCATGACTGACTTTAGCAGTGTGGCTGAGGTTGCCTCTGCTGTAGATTTCAGATTCGGCCAGTCAATTTTGAATACAAAACAACTATTCAGAGTAACCAATAACAACAAAGCTTGTGGCCAGGCTGAATGAAAAATTATCGGTTTCTGTTATGTTGTTTACATGACTCACAATGGGCTCAGACAAAAAGGTCTAGACGACAGAATTGCTTTACACCGTCGATTGCTCTGTAGCCTGTTTCTGCTGCAGGAACCATTCAAAATTGCAGTCTGTGAGCAACCCTGATCCGATAGCAGCTTGCTGTTGGACTGTCCCACAGGGTGTCATCAGACGATACCTCAGAATATCGCATCGGAGCCACAATATCCGACATGACAACAAAAATTGCTGAACTGGAAGGCCAAAACTCAAGTAGGCAGGAAAGTAGACGGTGGGAGTTTTGTAATCAAATAATTGCTGGTTCAGGTGGTCAATTCTCCATCATGCAGTTTCATAGCTGCCATTAGATAACAGAATGATCTAAGTCAGACAAATCTGCCTGAACACAGTAATAGTCACCACATGCTTAAAGACAATTTGATGTATAGATCCACAAAAAACACGAGTAGGTATAGACCGTCCTCTTTGGCTTAGACTTAGAAAGTGGGAATGATCTCTGTCATCTGTTGTACTGAAATCGCTGTAAATTAAAGATTTTGATAATGGATGCCTGTTATTCGCTGTTATTCCCCCTACTGGTTAGCTGACATTTTTCCATCTGTAGACCTTTTTTTCTGTCTTTTGGTAATAATTGGTTAAAAATGAGAAAAGGTGATGTCATCAGCATGACAACACAGTGCACAGAACAGCCCCAGTAACCCCATTAGTCCAATGATTCATCTCTATCTGTGGCTGTGTGTTTTCTGGGGGGGGGATTCTCTCAGCTGAAGTAGGCTGCAGTAGTGATTGCAAGTGTCTTTTTTTTTTTGATGACACACTAGAAATACAATAGGGTACCTTTACAGACTATGTGACTATTCTGCCAAGGCTCGAACTGGCAACCTTTTGCTCACAGACATAGAGCTTTAGCCGACTGAGCTGCATAGCAAGGCATGTTGACTTGATGAACAAGAGTGACACTTGTTGCTGGGGTACAGCGGTGCTCCTCCATCCAGGCCTCATATTATCCTGATCCCAGCCTGTCCAGTCAGTCCAGGCACGTTTGAAAGGTTTTCAGTGACCCCTGAAGGAAGCCATTATTTCATCCTCCGCTGCTTGATGGACCTCTAAGCGTCACGTCTTCTCAGCCCACCGCACTCATCCCTGTTAGCCTATGGCAATTGTCCGAACTGAAGCTGCCTATAATTTATTTAATGATTTCTCCTTTCGTGCAAAGATGAATGACTAGACGATTTCCATTAAGTTAGAAATGCTAGAGATTCCGCAACACACTGACAGCCCTAAAGTGCTTTTTTTTGGGGGGAGATTATTCCATCTTTTCTTCGTTTCCCAACATTGTTATATTGTTTCAAGAGGTGAATATGGACTGAAGCGAAGAGACATGCATTTGTCTTGAAGGCGTTGCATTGCTTTCTGGGAAATGGAGTTCTACCCCTTGGTTGGAGTTTTCACAGCTGGGTTTGTGTGACATTTGTCAAGATACCTGTCAGTGGTCTTTCATTTGCTAAGCCGGTTTACTTGTCTTCCCTTCCCTGGTTCCACTTTGGCTTGTTCGGTTCCCTCTTGGTTGATTCTCCCTTGTTAGGGTTTGCAAGGAAATGTGGGATCAAAGTTCAAGGCCAAAGACTCCATCATATAGCACCATGAAACTCCGGAATTTATGATACATTAAAATATGTGATGCACAGTCCTTTGAAGGCCTGGTTTAATCGAGGTTGTGACGCAAGGTACGTTGGGCAGTAGATGCGGCGAGGGATTTTCCTGCATGCATTCTGAGGCAGGTAGGGAAGAGGAAGCTGCCTTTTTGGGGGCTAGTGTAAATCGGTAGGTTAAGCATCAATGAAGTCAGAAGGGCCTGACAGGACTACTGACGACCGGTGGGAATTTATGGCGGCAGTGGCTGCGAGCCAGCCTCGGGAAAGCGCGTCCCTCCGACCGCTAATGCATCCTGACCTCCCCAGAATGATCCGTGGATCTACAGAACTGGAGGAAAGCACCGGAAACGTGGGCTAACGCAGCCCCCGCAACCTGAGGAAATACCAGAGGCAGGGATCAGCCAATCAGTCACACTTTAAGTTGGGTACGAGCGGAGCGGTTAAGTACTTCCTGTCAGAAGGGTTGCCAGATCAAGTCCTGTGAGGGGTGAAGTCACTGAAGCCTCTTCACTGAATATTCATCAGTATAAATATGCAAAGTGGAAGCCCAAAAAAAAAAATCAAAGCAGATGAAATATCCGTTGAAGGCTGGAAGCAGGATCTTCGTGGCTTTTGCCTACAGAATCACGGTTATGCTAATTTTTTGGTTTCTGATGTCTAAACCAATATCAATTGACCAGGTAACCTCTAAGACATTTCCAAAAAAGGTGGGGGGGGGCTTGTAAGGCATATTCACAGAATTATAGGCTGTGTTTCTTATTCTGTGGAAAATGAAAGATTGATCAGCGGGCCGGATTTAATAATGAATTGTAAACGTGTCACGGGCTGGTATTTTGGGACTTGTTTTAAAAAAGCCGACGAAATTCCTCGTCCTCGGCAAAATGGCGATCATCCAATGCAGTGATCCTAATTGTTTTAGTGGTTTGTCTCCTTAGCTGCTAACTTTTGAGTATTGATAAGGCTTTAATATCCATCAATACGACGATTGATATCTTAATTTTTAACGAATATCAGCCGATGTTGACCTACATATCGGGCATCTCTAAGACAAACATTCCTCTTTACTTAGTTAGCTAGTCGCCTTACTGAGAGTCTTGACCATTGCTAGCAAACAGAATGACGCTTTATCACTGCAGAAGTGCGGCATTTCCCAGAACAGAACAAAAATCACATAGTAGCACTGCCTTTCTTAATGTTAATGACCCTTCCCCTGTCATCCTACATTCATCTGCTGATGTTGCTCTTTTGCATGTCTACCCGCAGTACATGAGTGTGAGATCACACAGCCTGCACACAGGAGTGTCTTTACGGAGGACTTTGCCCCCAAAGACCTATTATAAACGATTCTGACAATACAGGTCTCATTTCATCACGATTTGTTTTTACACCCCTACTGTTGTGTTCTGTGCCCCCCGCCGAACTTCGATTTAAAGAATACAGTACAACCAGTTCACTTGTGCAGTTTTACAATAATGCCGTATTAAGTACTTTTTTTTTTTTTTTTTGCAAATTATGTAATATGAGTCAACACAAATCTCAGTCGCCCTTTTTTTTAGGGCAGCAGAATTTTTGCTTGAATGTGACATTCTGGAATATGCATGAGCTTCTAGAACGTGAGCCTCGTATGAATGGAGCACCTCTGCAACGAGAGCAGTAATATAAAAGCTGATCAAGCAGGGATCCCTGAATGATCAGCTTCCTGATTTTTGATTCCTGTTGGCATGGCAACTGCCCGATTAACGGCTTCAGAGAAAGAGGTGATTACCGCCTAAGTGATGGAATCAGTGGGTTTGCTTGATTTCTTCATGATGAGTTTGCCTGGCTTAAAAAGCTTTCAGCCTTACGACTTCGAAAAGATTTCAGACTCCCTGTATTGATCTTTGATGGGCTTGATTCCCCGGGTTCGAAAAAAAAAAATCTCTACTATTTTGAGGAAGAGTAAGTTGTCAGTAACTGTGTCGAGGTTTGGAGAAGAAGTATGACACTTTCTTACATTTTGAAGCAATGGTAATTACCTGTCCTCTACGGTACAGTCTGGCATTTGGTGAAAGAAATTAGCTATTTAAGGTAAATTAGTTAAAAAAATATATTATTCGCCAAAGAGTGCCTGTATCCTCGATCTGTCTTAGTGGCTATGTCTGTACCCCTCTGCCACTGTACGTTTTCCAAACGCTGCCCCACGTCGTTATCTGAAACCTCATCCCGTTCATTCACGTCGTTGCCTAACACACCACCTGGAACATGCGCCATCAGCTTTGACAACAGAGGGAGGCCCGTAACATATGTGTGCTGGATGTCATATTCGGCCAACCATAAATTACCCTGAGGAATATTGTGGGGTAGGGGGGGGCATGTGTCTTTCTGTTATTTCTTTGCATTTGGTCTGTGGACTTCAGGGAAAAAGTTTTACTTCGATATAGTACATTTTACAGACTGTCCCTGAGTCACACATACTACCCTCATTTTTAAAAATGATAATAGGTAAATGTATGTAAAAAAAATAATAATAATAATAATTGCATGACTATACACCCTACAGTACTACCTTACCTAGTATGCTGCGGGCCATACAATAGTTGCCACGTGAAAGTACGGTATATGGTATAATTAATTAATGGTAATATTGATAAAAAAAGGTACCGAATCATGTATAAAAATGTCTAAAAAGTCGAGCTTCTGAAACGATCAAAAATACAAGGTTTGTGGGGGGGGGGGGTTTATGGAGAACGGTGTGTATTCAGGCACCGCTCCACGCCCCAGAATACTGGCACATAGTCCCTACCTGACAGGAAGAACACAGTGTTAGTGATGAGAGAGGAGTGGAGTGGGCTGGTGATGTATAGAAGGCAATGACTTCTGCTTTATTGTTCTGTTTCAATAAGGTTAAAGACTAAAATAAAATGTTTTTCATACTTTTTAATTACAGAATTAATTAACGTGTTGCATAAATAACTATGTTTTTTGAAGCCTGGGAACCTATTTTTTTCATGTTAGAAGATAGCACACCGTATACATGCCAATTTCAACGTACAGCCTACCTGTCAGGACAGAACACAGCTGTAAGTCGGGGACAATCTGTAGTTGCCCCTGTAGATGCTTTTAACCAAAGTGGCGTACATGTTTGAGAGAGTCGGCTCAGACCATCCCTAGAGCAATTGTGGTTTAAGGGTTTTGCTCAGGGCCCCAGCTGCATAGTTACTGTGGGATCTGAGGCCCTTAACCCGCTATGCCGAATCACAGACGTTTGCTATGGCTTCATTAGGCTATGTGCCGAGAGCAGTGTGGCATGCTCTGTGAGCCCCAGCTAGAGAACTTGGCCACTATTAATACTTGCTGACTACAGGTTGGTCTTCCTGTGATTATTCCCCCCCCCCCATCCGTCGTGTGTCTGATGTATCCGTCTGTGATCCTGTGCTATTGTCTGAATTAGCACGCGGCTGGTGGGACATCGCTTCCTAGATCATGAGAATTCACAGGATCGGCTGTCTGACTCTCACCCCAGCCAGCTCGTTCCAGGAAAAAACATTTAGAGCAAATGGTGCAGCTTCTACTCGGGTGTAAATCAGAGTTCGCTGCACTGCCGCCGTCTATGAGGTCTCACAGGCAGGACTGGATGTAACATCTAGCTGCTCAAAGGTGCTTTCCAGCCTAAAGTGGCTCATTTGTAGACCTTGACATTTCAGTGGAACATTTCAGGTTAAGTCCTTTGCTTGAGGGTACTACAGCACAGTCTCCTGAGACTTGAACCAGCAGCCTACAGTAGTATTAGACACTGTGTGCATGCAACTGATATGTCTTGCAGATAAAGACGTATGGATTTGAGGTGCACTGCAGTCAGGGCTGTAGCTAGAAATTCTGAGACAAAATGTCACCTTGGGCCCCAGTATTACGTAACTTTATGTATTTAAGGGCTCCTGCCGGGGCCCCTGAATCTGCCTGGTATCCATGCCCCTACTGCACCTCTTTTTGCGGTGAGGCCAGTCCGTTGGATGTTATTTCCTAGGGTTGGTTGCTGTGTGACTCAGATCAGCAATTGAAAACTATAATTGCCAAATTGACAGGTGTGGTCCTGAGCCATCCCTTTGTTCCACGCATTTATCGCGTTCCTCCATTAGCGCACCTACTCTAGCCAATCAGAGGCTTAATGAGGACTTTCATTAGCCATTAGCTGATGAGCTGCCAGTGAAAGAGAGCAAGAATATGAAGAGGTGCGGCTGGGGTTGTATGTAGGAATTGTTTGGGAGCATACTGTACGCAGAACGCCGTTTTGGTGAAGTGGCATTCCAAAGAGTGCCAGCAATTAGCAATTTGGTGAGCAGTTGGAAATTAGCTCGGAAATCGTCCCCCACCTTAGCCGCTAGTTCCCATTAGCGTAATCAACATCGTCTAGCGGCGTGGGGCGAAGGGTCGTGAACATGCACTTACGTATTAGTTTGTTTATTTCTGGTGAACATTAGCTCTGAACATCTAAGCCGGCTTTATTAACCGAAAATGAACTCGGGCTAATGTGCTGTGATTGTACAGCTTCGGTAATGGGCTGCGGTCTGTAATAATATTTTATGTGATTCCTCTTTGTGCTGCAGTTGACCCTGTGAAGTCTGTCAGTAGCACTGAATTGCTAATTCGCGGAATTAAAAGTTTCTTCTCTTTTTCTTGATTTGAATTAATATAAATGCCTTTAACGGCATCCTTCATGTTGCCGCCCAAGGTCTTTTGATCAGTGTTTGATTAAAACGTGTCAACATTTATCATGCTAACGCAAGTCATGTTTTCACATTCCTCCATTATTATTTGACATAATTAACTATCACTGTTCTTCCCATTCTTTCCCAACCAGAAAAAAATTAAGAGACTCTTGTAGTAATCAAAGGTACACTTTGTTTTTTCCAGCCTTGCTTAATGTAGATACTTTCAGGAAGGTATTCATCATCAGTTACTTTTAATTAAAGTGGGAAATTTCCCCTGAAATGCACTGGGAGGAGAGAATATGACATTAAAAACCTGTATTCACTGAAAATGTACAATGGTGTATTTTTAATGGGCTCAGGTAAAACGTTGCTGTCATCTGTGCAAGAAGAGAATTCAGTTAAGGCTTTATGTTCTAGAGCATTAGTGATTATTCAACTTCAACTTGAGATGTTTACTTGCTGCTATGTTCGGCTGAAATTTAAAAAGATAAGAAGAGAAAGAAAATAATAAAGAATTAAATAATGAAATCTATTTATCCTGACCGCTTCTGTCCGTGTCAGAATCTGCCCCCAGTATGAATAATTAAATGAACAGAATGATAAGGTTATAGAGAATGGGCATATTTTCTTGACATATGGAAAATAAAGGATCGGCGGTATAAATGTAAAATATGAATGTAACTTTATTTTATTCCATTGTAACACTACATGTTCCTTTGCTGTGGCAACGGCAGAGTCAAGTTGGGGCATTTGTAGAAAACCACAGGTGCTGTGCCCAAAGCCGCGGGCTCTCGGTCCACGCAATCAATCTCTCCTTAATGAGATTGACTATCTGGATGACCGATACGCGGGCAGGACACAGAGGGGGGTGTTTGTGTAACCCTATTGTTTTGCTTTTGAAAAATCAAAGTTGTGGGGCACACAGCCTGACAGTAGAGACTGAACTATAAAAATAGTATTTCAGCACGCAGGTGAAACATTTCAGCTTTTACTTCATGCAATTATGACATGACGACAACTGCAAGTTTAACTGATATAGTGCCTTTCTTGAACCGAAGAGCGCTTTACAAAGGAATGATAAAGAAACGAAAGGTAATCATTATAAATACAAGGTGGCAGATGTGTAACATAATCACGACTAGAATGAGATGAGACTTGAGTTGAGGGCTGAATAGGGGTTAAGGTTGTCATTGGTAGGGCTGGGGGTTTTTCTCATAGGAATGTATGTCGAGTCCCCACAAAGATATGAATACAAATGTTTGTGTGCGCCTTGTCTAAATCATACAGAATATTCTGCAATTAGGGATGATCAGGATTAATTAGTAAAAATGACTGATTAATGTGGCACCGTGCAGGCTGTGTGCAAAGGTGGGTGAGATCCCTTCCTTAGTAATTCCGGCCCGGTATGAACGGCGAGCATTATCTGGCTGGGTTAGCCGTTTCATTTTTCTCTGGGGATAATTTATTCGTGTAGCGAATGCAGGCCACCAGCGAGCAGCTCTGGGAGAGATATGGTGATTTCCCACAGCTTTTTGTATGAATATTTACAATCGCCTGATTAAGTGATTTTTTTTGCCCGCTCGGCCTAGTAACGCTATACCAGGAGTCGGCAACCTGCGTGGTTGCCACGTGACTGTGGCTCTTCTCATAATGATAGCTTCATTCACATTTTCCTGTCTTTACGAAAGTATTATCATAATTATGTTCAGAAATTATTTATTTCTGGGTTAATATTTCATTTTTCATTTAGATATTTCTTTAGCTTTATGTAAATGAGGCGGTCCATCGCGCGCCTCTGTGATGTTTTAAGTTCATCATTTACATCTTCCTCGAATTCATTCTGCACGACGAGAGTACGTCTCCGGTCAAATGGTACGCTTTCCGGAGTTTACTTTAGTACCTGAGATCGGATGTACGCTTTAACATTTATTGGGATTCCTAATTTTTTCGTATACTTTTTGTAGTAAATCGTCGCCACTGCCGAGGTCTTCGTAAAAATGATTTTATTTTCTCCCATTTACATCGGCCTATTATAACCAGCTGAGTTGTGACTGCATTTGCACTGTTCGTCAGTACAGCAGTAGTGAAGAGGAGAGTGAAGGGCAGACGACTGCAGAGCATAAGGAAAGGAGGGGTGAGGGTGACGACTATCGCTACAGAACTGAACAATGTTGTAATATTAGTCACCTTGCGCTGTTATGCGTCCGAGTGATTTTAAAACTGAGATGCCCCCCCCGAAACTGGTTTTCTTTATTTTTTGTAAGTACTTGAACTTCTATTTTTGTGTTAAATGCATAAATACACATATCACAGCGTCATGGTGGTGCAGTGGTTAGCACCGTATGGTGGTGCAGTGGTTAGCACTGTTGCCTCACACCTCTGGGACCCGGGTTCGAGTCTCCGCCTGGGTCACATGT
>JAODJX010000120.1:943000-958829 GCA_026776945.1 Isichthys henryi | reverse complement strand
ATGGGGAGAACATGCAAACTCCACACACATGTGACCCAGGCGGAGATTCGAACCCGGGTCCCAGAGGTGTGAGGCGATAGTGCTAACCACTGCACCACCACTGCAAATTGTAAATAAAGGATGATTATAGTTATGCCTGATGGAGTGGCACTTGTAGATGCACCGTGGCGACAGTTCCAAGAAGACGCCCCCTATGGTTTAAAAGGTGTCATGTGCACAGCACAAGATGCCTTTGTTCTCCGGTTCCCCCTCTGCGGGAGGCAATTGTGAGAGGGTTTGGCCGCACATCAGGAAACGGTGGCTTATCCGCAGATGAACTGTAAGATCTCGCTGAGTTTGCTGTTTTTCTCTTCCACTGAAGCTATTTGTGGTATGGCAGTGAGGGTGGGGGGGAGGGGTTGTTGGGTGAGGTCTGCAATTAATTTACATTTAAATGGTGATGCAAAATGGGTGAGAATGTGAATGGAGTTTATTACTGTATTGGGAAGTAAGACTTAATCACGCCAAAGTATTTCTCTAATGGTTTTATCTGAATCATTCTGTCTTTTTTTCCCTTTGCTTTCAATTATTCTCTTAGTGGCTGTTTCCGTTACCGACAGCATTGCTTCTTTGCTATTTTCCGTTTCCTAAGCATTTGATCAAGCTCGCCAAAGCAGAGGACTTAGGAAATTGTTCACTATGTGAGATTGCACAGGGTTGGAGAGCAGATGGTCTTGGCTTATGCATCCAGAATGCCCTGCCCAGTGGGGTGGGGGGGGGGGATCTCTGTGGACCACGTGTGTTTGACAGCTCATTCAATCAATTCATTTTTATTCATATGTATGTCTTTTTTCTACATGGATATAAACACCGTCATAAGCCATCAGTGTGGCCTGAGATACACGTGTTGCTTTGGGGCTTCTTTCCGTAGCCATGGGAGATGGTTTTGGCGTTTATCATTGTCACATTATTCCAGCTCAATCTATCGTCCACACACACACACACACGACGTCGCGGCTTTAGATATGCGGTGAACCCGAAGGGGATCGTAGAGTGCGAACCGAGGGAGGGGGTGTTTTCCCTGCAGTCTGTGTTTCTCAAAAGGGCAGGGCAGCTTTGATTGGACGACATGCATTTCTTAACCTTTTAACTATCCATGGACGGAATACTAGATTTATTTGAAGGAGCTGGACATGCTGTAGTTATGGTCGCTCTGAGCACAGTAACCTCGTATTTATTCAGCCATGAATAATAACAGGATTAGGCAAAACTCCAGGCAAAAGTTTCTGCTACATTTTGCAGTTCGATCCTACAATAAAGTATGACTTATTTATACTACGACAAGGGATATATATTCAGAGGAATAATGTCTTAGCAATGGTTAAATAGATTTTGAAAAATACGCAGACACGATACCAATACGTTTCTTTGTTTACAGCACTTACTTGATGGTTATATTTTTCTCTTCCTCCCTAACAAGTTTATTTTTAGAAGGAAAATAGCTCATGACAAATATGGATGTGCGAACATTTGAAACCAGCAGAATATACGTGCATTTATTTGATGAACAGATTTGCGCAAATACCCGGGACCCTGGATTATAGGGAAGGGCTGATTGGCCCGATGGATAAATTTGCATAGATCAATAGCATAAATCACGTTGTGAAACGAAGTCAACCCACTTTTTGTTAGGACGGTGTTTCCCAGTCCGGTCCTCGGAGACCCACAGCCGGTAAACGTTTTTGCTCCCTCCGAGGTTCCTGCCATACAGTCCACATTTTTGCTCCCTCACTGCTGGTTGCAAAAAACGTGGACCGGCTCTGGGTCCCCGCGGACCAGATTGGGAAATAATGACCAAGAACTGTGCTCCTTCTAATTCTACTGGCTGGCGTGATATTTCGTACTTATTTCTGACCCACAGCTTCACTTAATAAGTGGGAAATACCAACCACTGATATCTTCCCTCTTTCTCCTCGTTAACCTGGACTTCAGCTTTCCCTCTGTTTTTATAAGATATCATTACCTTTCGTCATCCTACTTCTGGGTGCTGCACCAGCATTCGTTTTAAAATTGGTCTTTTTTATCAGACCTGGAAAACACTTTTTTTACTTGCTCTTAAAGGAACTACAAAATCATATAGTACATTTTCAAGGACACCCCTGCTGTCTGCCCTTACGATGGATTTAATATCAGGAGCCAAGGAGAATTCAGCAGCCAGACTTTATTCAAATAGCAATGCAAAAAGCTTCATGGCAAAGCTCTAAGATGACAAGTCAATTAATCCATTTTCTTTGCTGATATACTTAATGACAGCATAAAACATCTATACATGTATGTAATCACTTAGTACTGTTTCAAATTTGAGGGCACAGCAGCAATTTTTCTATGTATTCTCGAACCTACAGCTTCTATTTGCTTCTTAAATCACTCCAGCGACTGCTTGGTCTGGGCTGAAGCTGGCCAGCCTTCGGCAGAACCTTCCAAAGCCGTGCTGGATTGTTCAGCTTCTCAGGATACTGAAGCACCCTCCAGACCTGCAGCAGGAACAAGATGACCGCAGAGTCTGAGGTCGAGCGGTTTAGTTTTATGTGCCGTCAGATGCGAGTAAAGGTGCTGCGAAGCGGTTCTCCCCGAGCGTTGGCGTGCTCTGACGGGGGGGGGAGGCCAAATACGTTGTCATGAGTCACTGTGCTTCCCACTCCTCTCTGACTACGCTTTTATGCCAGCGTGACCCTGGAACCCCCACAATAGTGTCGTGTTCCAATTATACTGCAGGCCTGTGTGAGCCTCCCTAGCGCCCCCTACAGGCACGCTTACAGTGTGACCGAGTCTACAGACTCTTTTTGACATTAGAAACATCTCTGGGATGAAGCGTTTTTTTTTATTAGTCTCTTGCTCACCTTTTTGGCTGTAAGACCCTATTTATTTTTTATGCTGTGGCGTTTAGAGGCCTTCTGTGGCGTTGAGGCCTTCTGTGGCGTTTAGAGGCCTTCTGAACACTCGTGCTGCATCTTTCGAAGGCCGATGTTGTGTAAACAGTGATGGGAACGGCTCCATTCCGCATGGCGTGCACAAGCGCAGGGATGAGTCATGGACAAATGTTTATCCGGGCTCCGCTTTTCGGGGGGGGGGGGGGACGTGGAAACCAAACTGAGCATCTTGAGAATGAACGAGGGCGTGGACGTGGATGCCTGCGTCGGGGAACGGTACCGGGTGGCAGTGCTGATCTGGGATCAGCTGGGTTCCCGGGGCTCCTCTGTGTCGCCGATGGGGATCGTGTTGGCTGGCCAGACACACACAGAGCCACTCGCCACCAACAGGGTCTCTGTGTATCCTCTGTTTCTGCTAGCTGTCATTGTGAAGCTTGTTTCTTTGCAAATGAAGGTGTGGGGGTTAGGGTTAGTGCCCTTTCTGACATCCTGTGACACTCGCCTGCTTAGAGCTCAAATGCCTTTCAGGGGCCAGAAGTCAACCGCCTCCTGGGGGGGTCAGAATATGTCAACACCAACATGGGAAAAATGGCCGTGACAGCTCCCTCTCCACCCCCCCCCCCCCCTTACCTAACTGCACCTGAGGGGAAAATAACAGGAGCTCCAGAGACGGCCTTGCCTTCACCTGTCTGATCTGGGGCTCTTCGCAGATTTGAAGGTCCTTGGGAGCAGGGATGACAGGCCAGCGGGGTGTTCAGGTCGAGCCGGACCGTGTCGGGCCTTTTGTACTGAGCTGAACACAGTAAGCAGTAGTTTTGTCCTTCCCAGCTCAATGCTGGTGATAAATTGCTTCTGCCAGGCTTGAGAAATCGTTCTTCCCACCAGTTCAGTTAAGTCATGGACTCTCCATCTGGATGCTGGTGGAGGGGAGGGCAGCCCGGCTAATAGACGCAAAGACCTCCCCCCCCACCCCCCCGCCGTGCATTCACTCCTGTCATTTGTCACCAGCACATGGGTGCAGTTGAGATGCACGTGTGTACACACACAGTCTCGTTCAGTGACACAGGTCATTCTGATTTACTGACCGACGCCCTGGGACGTCTCAACACACACGCGCTCACGCCCTTCTCTGGCCCGCTGCCCGTTTTCACATCCTCCTTGTCCGACTTTCCGCCAAAGTCGGTCGATTCATGAGGTAATGCTTCATACCCAGGCAGACCAAAGGAGATATAAGGTCTGTCTGCTGCTGAAATGAAGCTCCTGACTGTACGTGAGAGAGCGCGAACCGGAGAAATGGACCATGTGAACGTCTCCCTGCATGATCGCCGGTATCATGTTAACAGGTCTGCACATCTGTGGCTGATCTATTCTCCGAAGGCCCTTTCGTCTGCCACCCGCCATAGCTACATGCAAGATGTCCCTGCTAACCAGGATGTAGAAAACACAAAAAACTACCAAAAATACACAGAGGGAGAGGTCTACGGATTCCAATGGCTATGGCACTGAAGGGTTTCTGTAGCCTAGTTGCAGACTGTAGATTCATTGTGTTTATGTCCTTTATATCTCACAACATAAAGGAGTGGGGGGGGTAATTTTATTGCCGGTTAAACAAGAGCACTGGGTTATTTTCTGTCATCCAGATAATGGGTAATAAAAAGCAGGCAATTAAATTAGTGACCCCAGGAAGAACCCCAGTGAGTCTATGAGGGTGTGCTAGTGGGTGGTGGGTCAACACGTACATGTTTGTATTTGTATCTTTTTGGGGACTCTTCATTAACTTCTATGGGCATAACCCTAATCCCAGCTATGACGAGCTTAACCCCCACCCAGCCCCAACCTTAACCATAAGCAACCAAACTAAATACAAGGCTTTTGGCATTTTTAGATTTTTGTTTGCAATAACAGATTTTTGTTAAATTGAGTTTTCCCTTGTGGGGACTGAAATAAATGGACCCCACAAGGTCAAAATTATTGGTTTTTAATCACATTGTAGGGACATTTGGTCCACATAACCCCTCCCCCCCCACACACACACACACACACACACACACTTCCTTCTGTGTACGTTCTATAAAACTATCAGCACTGTGAAGTTTAGAAGATGCAGAGAGCAGGGTCACACTGTCCTTGGAGTGACTGGGGTTAAAGGCCTTGCTCAAAAGTCCAACTGTGATAGGGGTACTGTGGATTAGAAGTCAGTGCCCATGCTTGGACGGTCACTGGTTCAAATCCCCTGGCCAGCAGTGATTTGCCATTGGACTCCTAAGCCCTTAATTGCTCCCGGTACTAGCATACCCTGCTTTCTCAATTGTATGTCACTTTGGATAAATGTGATACAATTATTTTGCTAGCCAGGGGATTCAAACCCATGACCTTCCATGGGTGAATAAGTGTGATTTCGATTCACGGTCAGTTGAGGGTGTCACTTTTCTGGAGGGGGTATAAAGAGCATGTGTGCGTGCATGTGCCTCAGCTCTCACTTTTACATCCCGAGTAATTACGCATGCTGCGTCCACATTTTTTAACGAGGGCCGGGGTTAATTGAGTGGAGATGCTGTAGTCAAACTTGCCCTCGTAACACTGTGAGACATAGGTCACAACTTCCAGGCCTTACAGTCACGCGATAAATAATTAAATTCCCCTGTGAGTGACCTTGCTGCCTTTCTCCATTCACACGCTAGAATAATTAATTACTGATAATTGTTGTCATGGATATTTTTGTATTTTTTTCAGCTCCCTGAGCTGGGTACTTAACCCGTTGGGGCGGCTTAATCCTCTTCTCGTGTGAGCTGTATCTGCTCCAGAGACGCGGGTTTGATCTGTCACGCTAAGTACAGCCGACACCCCTGGAGAACCAGGGGGCAGCAGAGATCCAACCTGCGCTCGGGACATGAGCCCCAGTGCGCGTCAGGACCACCACAGATCGCCACAAATTCAGATTTTCACTTAGGTCCTAATTAGGCGATTTCCTAAATCATATCATTGAATGAAACAGGAGTATTTTTCGTAAGTAAAAGGCACTGCTGCATCTTCCATGAATGATCTGAGATCTTTTATCCGGCTGCTCTGTAAAGTGTATTTTGATGAGTAACACAAAAGCAGAATCTGCACTCTCGCTTCCTGTTACTGCTCACGCTATCCACCAGTTTATGTTAGACTACGGGACTGACAAATTAGATTTACACGTTGCATTTTCCTCCAAAGATTTTTTTTATCCTCGTAGCAGTATCTGAATCACAAATCAAGCGCAGAATGAACACATCACAATTCTGGAGTAGAATCTTTCCAATTTTTTGTCCTGCTGTTCAAAAACCGATAGCCACAAGGGTGGCCAATGACAGATATTAGTCTTAAAAAAACTGGCCTCAGGAACAAAGAAACAAATACGCTTTAAACTAGAATTCAGCTCTTGTGATCTGTGTGTCAAACATACGACGGCCAAAACAGAGAAATTGACAATATTTACGTTTTTATGTATTGTTATTTCTTTTTTTTATTACTGTTTGTAGACAGTGACACTTCTGGTGATAAAGGGTCTGTTTAGACGGGAAATCTCTTGTGGTGGAATCACTTAAGAACACACGGTGCTCACTTTAATGGCTAGTATTCCATCTGCTGGGCTGATCTCTGCGGTCCTGGCTTCAGCACGGAAGCTCGATGGTGGCGGGCAGTTCGCTCCGACCGGTCGGCTCCCTGCCTCCAAAGACCTTTCATACTGGTTTGTCCTTTGTTTTGTTCTCTGGTTTGTCACAACAAACTGATACTGACTGAACTGGAGCACAGAACACTGAGACACCCCCTCCCCCCAGCTATGATGGACAATAAATTTCAAGATGAAATTATGCAAATAAAGCGGGCTTGTATTTCTACTCAAATCCCTTTGTTCGTTTTTCCCCCCAATGCCATTCACTCAAAAACAAAACAAAATGTGAACTATAAATTCATTCATTTTCTGTACCCACTTCTCCTATTCTGGGTTGCGGGGCGGGGGGGGTCCGGAGCCTATCCTCCTATGTTTTTGGACTGAGGCGGGAGGGCTGGAGTCCCCAGAGAAAAACCCACAATGTCACGGGGAGAACATGCAAATTTCACACACAGGGACTCAAATTCTGATGCCGGTAGTGTTATTAACCATACCAGCCCCTAACCATGAATGCATCCATTTTTTTCCATGAGCTATATTAAATATTAAACGACTCCATTCTGTTCTATTCTATTCAAAGTTTCTCACGGTCTGCAGCATATTAGTAGATCTATCTGATCTCCTCTGCACTTCTTTTCAAGCCTTGAAACTGGAATAAATATCTTTTACGGCCACCTCGCTCATTCCAGGGTGGTTTTTACCCCCCTCTGTGTGGACGTTTCACGGGAGCAGAAGAAGGCTGGGAATTCGACCGCATGCCTTATCGGGGATCAAACTCTCAGTGTCTGGGGACTGTCGTGTGCCCAGTGTCACCAGTAACGTCACAGAAGCCGGTCCCTCCCTTTAATATAAATCCACTTGGCCTGTATGCTGGTATGTTGAATCATTGGTTCAAAGATCTACCTTCTGTAAATGTGACCAGGTTCAGCAAAATCTGCAGTATTTTGCTCTATCTATGGCTAAATCTAGTTAGCTACATGGCACTATAAGGCAGGCGAGCCTTTGTACAGGTAACATGTAAGAAATGGTGAAGATTCCGTCCAGCTTACAAGACTTCATGTTACTTCCTCAAGCAACGAAACACTGGTTTTTATCAGACAAACCACAAAGGAACCTTCACTTTCAACCCTGGCAATGGATTGATTTCTCAACACCGGTTTCCACGGCTGGAAACTGTCGAATGTGTTATGATCTAAATGCTTGATAGACTTTGGCCGTTGGGCTGGAGTTTTACTCTCCCCCAAGATCTCTGCGGGAGCTCGACTAATGTATAAACGCAACACCTTGCTGGTATGTGGCCACAGGCAGCATAGCGGATAATGCTCTGGGTATCCCGGCAAAAGCTTCAAACCTCGGAAGAGAGATCAAGATAGGCCACTAAACTAGATGTTTAGCTTAAAATTCTTCAGTGAATTACTATTAATTAGTAAAATGGAAAGCTACATTGCTTGGTTTTAAGTTGAAGTTCATTCATAGAGATAAAGTAAGTAGTAATGGTGTCCACCGATCATGTGATTAGCATGAATGTTAATACAGTCACAGAAGATCTAATGCACCCCCCCACCTCCCCCTTCCCTCTGGCTGTCGTGAACCCAGACAGACGAGCTCATCGCTCCTAACGGAGAGGAATGCGGACTTGCAGGTGTTACGGAACAGGGGCAGCTGCTGTACCGACTTGCACATAGATTAATAGAAGCTTCCAGTAGGCTCATCGCCAATGCCTGATGGGGAGGGGGGTGCTTTAGGGACGATGTTCTGGTTCGCTTTCCTGTCATCACCTCCAGTATTCCCTCTCTTCGACGTTCCCTGTTGTTCCTCCAGAAGGCTCGTTCGGCTTTCAGCTCATCAGAAGAATCTCATATAAATCTTCAGATTAGATTAGATTGAACTTTTTGTCATTGTGCTGAGTACAGGTAGAGAGACTAGCATCTAATAATGTGGAAATGAAATACATACAAAGACAATAAATTATATTTGGGAAACTAGTGCATATTATGGTTAAGTGGAAAATACGCAATGAGATATAAAATAGTGATAGGAAGGGAAGTGAGGGTGATTGTTCTAGGAAATATGACACGATGAAATTATACAAGCAGGGGACATGGTGGAACATGAGCAGAGAGTGCAAACGAAACCAGTGTTCAGTTGAGGTGCCTAATTGTGTATGGGGGGGGCTTGGTGGACAGTCGAAGCTGTGAGGTACTATTGAGCACATTGACAGCTGTGGGGAAGATGCTGCTGAGCTCCTGTTCCGCTTCCTGGGTGGCCGATGGCTGAGCGGCCTGTCCGGTGTGGAGAATCGCGCTTTCTGAGAATCGGCGTGACACTTTTCCTTTTCAACCGCTGCTGACGTCCTGTGTGGTCACTGTGTTAAAGACAAAACAGCAATTTGAAATGTCAATGGAGATGTTCTAGTGGGTACAGCAAGATCGATGCCCAATTAATGGCCTTGGCTTTTGGGCCGGGGTGGCGTCAGTGATAGCAACCACCCGGTATCGGTCTCTGCCTCTGGGAGCTAGGGGCAGACCGAGTCAGCGTATGAGCAGAGAGAGGAAGGCTTGTTAGCAATGCACTGGAGACATCTGGATGCCTAGGGGGTGGCTTATCCAGTTAGGGATTTGTCCCCCCTGATCGGATGGTTGCTGGTTCAAATCGCAGAGGCAGCACACTGATTCCGCCGTCGGACCCCTGAACGAGGCCCTTACCCCAGGGCCACTGCATGCTGGCTGACCTGGCGCTGTGACTAGCTGCATTTTCTCCGGCAGTGGAAGGGGTGGTTTAGCAAATTCGCTGCATCATTAGGAGCTGCCTTTCCAGCCCCCGCACCGACGGTTCCAGCCTGGACGCTAATCCTCATTAAACTCCGAGGTCAGCCGTTTTGCCACTGTTTCCATGGTCTGGATAATTGGAAAGAAGGCAGTGGTTTCAATGCAGAGGTATAAGGGGCCTTGTTGTTATAAAGATGGAAAAAATATGATGCTACCAAAGATGAGAGGAGTCCACATTTCTTAGAACATCAACCCCCCCCCGCAGTGAAATATCATTCATTTACGTCTTCCTTGGTTCTGGAACTACTGTTGTACAAATTTCAGTTCTTTCCCCACGTTTGTTAAGATAACGGATCCGTGTGAGAGCACAGGGCGATTAATGGGGCATTTGTGCACGTGAGCCGATAGCCAGGATCTGGCCCATTAATATACCGTAAAGGAAACTCTTTGGGGCGCCAGAGAGTAACGGCAGCTAACTGAGGAGCCACCAGGGGCGCCAGAGAGTAACGGCAGCTAACAGAGGAGCCACCAGGGGCGCCGTAGAATAGAGGCAGCTAACATAGGAGCCACCAGCGACGTAGCTACAGGTGGGCATACTCGAACCAATCATCTGCACACCCAGTAGAGACAGACCAAATTTAACCAATCATTTGTGATTTAATAGAATCACTAAATCATAAGTGAAAAAATCCTTATTTGCCATGTACATCAAAGTTCAAACAATTTTAGGTGGTGGCATGAATATAGAAATGAACCATAATGTTAAGAACAAAAAAAAATACAAAATAATAAATGTAATACAGATAGCATGTTTTCTTATTCTCTGTATTTCTATTAAAAATGAACATATAAATGCATATTATTAAACTGCTAATTACTAAAATTGCCACCCCCCCGTTCGGCGACTTTTACCTTCGCCAACCACCCCAATCCAACATACCCAAATGCCCATTCTGGTTATGCCGCTGGAAGCCGCCACCCGATCAGATACCATGGCAGTTAGCATCGCTCCTGGCAGCACGTTGTGTTGCACAGGTGGTCGACGTGAGTGCTTAGCAACTGTTCCAGTGCCCCCCTCCCCCACACACACATCAAGTGAAAGCAAATAAGACAAATGTGTCCATTAGAGAGGACTGTGACAGATGCTGGTGCTGATATGAATTAATCACTTATGGTCGTTTCCCTAACTCTCATTAATTCCCCCCATGGGGAAGCAGGAGCATATTTTAAGTGAGCTATTTATTAATGTAATTACTTGTTGTTGAAATTTAAGCACCTCGGGCAGTGGTCCTACCCCACGCGCAAACTTGGGCTAGCTAAATCGCAGTGAAAAGACGTCACTGCTGATGTATTCAGGCGTGAGGCAGTTGCCACGGCGATGGAATCATCTGAGAATTGCATCACAAAGGGCTTTAGTTTCCTTTAACATTCTTTGAGCCTCTTATCAGTTTTGCCAAGTTTGTTATAACTTATCGCCGTTTCCCAGTTCTTGTCCACCAAGTCTGTGCCTCAGCACCCCCCCCCCCCCCCCAAACCCCCTGAGTAAAAGAAAAGCACATTATAGCCACCGTTATCTCACATATTATGCTTCGAGAAGATTTCTGATTTCTGTCTTCCACGTTGACAGATTTCTAAATCATTTTGACGCCCTGTTTGTTAAACTCATTTCATGCTTTGCGTACGTACAAATACAGCCACGGCATGTTTCCCTGGTTGACCATGTCACGGGTGCATTTGTCTCTCTTACAGATGAATAATGACAGTCCGCAGGCCCCTTTCCTGAAATGAACTAGGCGTCTCATCTAAATGTGGGCCTCATTTAGCATTCATCAGACTCCAGCATCAAGATCAAAACTTGTGAGTCTCAGACCTTGCATCCTTTATCAAAATGAACCACCCCCTTATCTGAAATTTTCATTTTTCAATCTTCCAGCCCTGGCACAGGCTGTTAGCTCCCGATAAAGCCATTAGCATGACCGCCAGGTCGTTTTAGGCCGGTCTAAGTGGCAGCCAATGTATCATAAAAAAATGTATTTTGTGCTTCTTGCTTCCCTCCTCAAAAGGTTTTGGTACAGCCCACCTACCCCTCCAAAAGGTTTTGGTGCAGCCCACCTGTCCCTCCAAAAGGTTTTGGTACAGCCCACCTGTCCCCCCCGAAAGGGTTTGGTACAGCCCACCGCCTACTACTTAAGGTGCACAGGCCAAAAGAACATCTGACATCCGTTCGACTGCGCGCTTCCCAATTCTCTGCCTACGTCGCAGTTTGTGTTACAGTTGAAATTTCCTTGGCACCTCGAAGCGTCGTCTTAATCGCTCTTTACAGACATGCGCTCTGCCCCACCCGTCGCCTCATATTTACATACATCATCCGAGGTCCTCATCTCGGCAGCAGGTCTGTATTGCTGCTGTACTTTCCCGTGAGCTCATCCATATTCCCGTCCTTCTCTGTGAAGGTTTCATACCCCAAATAATGTATTTCCTCATTATGGGAGAGAAACTGAGCTTGCACTTTAAGCAAAAATGAAGTTTTGGAAGGGAAGTTTAGAACCCCCCCTATCTAAGGCCTCTTTCATCAAACCTAAGCCGAGAGTATAAAAAGCTCCACAGACCATGTTGGTCTTGCATCAGATGTTTACAACATTCTACTTTCAAGCCATCCTTGCTTCCATTTCTCGGTTTATGATGTCCTGGGGGGGGAATCAACAATCTCTGTTGGATGAGTCTGGTGTGGTTCCCTCCGGCTGAAGGTATTGCAGAATGTTATTGCAACCGTTTCCCTACCCAATCATTTCCCACGTGTCGGCCCAGTTCTCCAGCAGACAGTCTCCCAGGCCGGATCTGAGCCATTGGTCCCCCCTTCCTGTCGCTTGACATTTTGTTACACAGCACTTCAATGGCCTTAGCAAACATGGCGTGGAAATTAGGGATTGCTTATGTCATCGCATGTATCCTGACCAGGGTTGATTCTAGCATTTTTTTTTTATGTGGTAGCATAAGAAAAGAAAAAAAAATCATACAATTGGGCCAACCTTGATAGTAACCAATGATATGTATTGATTTGGTGAGTGACGCAGGACAGGGTACTCTGACGGCCAATCAGTTTTCAGCTGGGACCGGATGACCCGCCCCTATGTACTCCGGTGGATACTAGTAGTAAGCATACAGAAGGTGGCCCACGCCGATCAGAGCCCACAGAGCCCAGCTCATGGACTCAAACAGGAAACGGCTACTTGGTTGATGGTGGAAAAGAGTATTTTCGGCTGCTGAAAACACACTGCCTGTCTCCTTATGTGGCCACGCAAGACTGCAGTGATTTCAAAGGCTGTTTCTGCACGGAAGTCAGGGAAAAAAGTGGAGACCTCGCATTTAAAGCATTAGCCGGCATTTTTCACTGCTGGAGCCAGAATCTGAGCCAGAGGAGTCAGGCGCGAGTTTAGGAAAGAAAAAAACTCACGAAAATAAATGTTTCATCCGTGGCGACTCATTTTCTTCTGAAAGCGTCTGAAGGCCAAACACGTCATTTTATATAAAGTATCTGGAAGCTTTTGCTCTATCTGTGGTTCTTTACGTGTAGCTGGAACTGGCAGGAGCTGTTTAGAGAGTCTGAAGTTTTTTGGGTTGACAGGCTGATGGTTACATTTATTTATGGAATGGCGTTCGTAAATGCTACTTTCTTATTGGTCCAGAGGTGTCACATGGGTGTTGATTATTTTCCTGTAACCGCACAGGTAGTTCTGGCATGTTGTTCTATATTAATGTGTTTTAATGTTTTATTAAACATATTCATATAAAACCTGTGTGACTTTTTAGTCTTAGATAAACGCTCATTCTTATTAGCATTCACATAATTTTCCT
This sequence comes from Isichthys henryi, assembly GCA_026776945.1. Lineage (NCBI taxonomy): Eukaryota > Metazoa > Chordata > Actinopteri > Osteoglossiformes > Mormyridae > Isichthys > Isichthys henryi. Next base: position 945,654 of record JAODJX010000120.1, on the reverse strand, counting down.
TGGTTTTCAGAGCAAAACGGTTTCTATAGTAACTTATCAGACTTACCCCTTGCAGGAGAACGGCCTGGCCAGGTGTTCTATCCTTACAGGGAATATATTTTTAATATCACACGGGAACATTATTAAATGCAGAGGACACATTTCATTGTTGTGTGCTGTGGTGTGTCAACAATGATCATTGATCTCTAAATTTCTTAAATATGGTATGTAAACAAGGGTGTAGTTTAATTTTGAGGTGGGGGGGACACACACAAAAGTAATGCAGTTATAGAATCCAAATATGGAGGGGCGGGGGTCCAAGGCCATTTCCCTGTGAAAAGGAAAAAAAGGTTTTATGGTGAGCATTTGTATGATGAACTGGAGAGGAGAAGGGTGAGCAAATCTGGACCTTCAGCACTCTACAGCAGAACAGATCGCACAGGGTCAGCTTGCAAAAATGTGCAAACTCAAACTATATAAGACAACTAATATTTTATACGAGCCTATTAAGAGTGAACAAGAATCAAAGGCATTACCGGTTAATTGGTTAATTGCTACAAACAGGTTTTGCAGTTCAGTTAACCGCGTCTGTGCGGTTTGGTGATAATGTAAAGGAGGAGAGCCGATTAAGGTCACCCACACCTTCAAAATGGCCAATAGGAAAGCAGTGTATTTTTTGATGACCAATGATAAAATTACAGAAAACTATGAGCGCTCAAACTAATAGCTATAATGATTTTCATTGGATGGGCAGATGATTGTTCTGGCTGGGTCACGTCCATCCACAGACACGCCCCCTAGGTCAGGTTCCTTGGTGATTAGACGGCTCGGAAGGTAGTGCTGTTGCTTTCCATTGCTGGGATTATTGGTTTGAAACTATGTGGGGTGGGATTTGCATATATTCATTTTATTTATATGATATATCCTATTTTCCCTGCTGCAAGAGAATGTGATTTGGTGGCCATAGCTTTGCCTTTACAGTGCAGATCCCTGACCATTCTGGTTTGGACCGGCTGAGGGTTCAAAGGACACTCTTATTCACCTCTAAACCGGATAACACGTCTTGAAACTTGTAAAGGCCCCTTAGATCAAGGAGCAAAGAGAATTCATTTTGATAGGCAGTGATGTTAACACGTGAAATCAATGTGAACTTCTAGACCGAGAGCCGTACTGAGTGTATTTACATCACGATCAGAGTTGTGGGCAGGATGTTACCGCTGTGAAATGCAAACATCTTACTCGGCGTGGTCTGAAATACGAGGGGGAAAGAAGCGACTCCTCGGTTCTGCTCCGAAGGCTGGCAGAGACACATGACTGATCCAGCTGTCGAGATGATTAAGCTGGAAATGCCGCGATAACCGCAAACACAATTACTGTCCCAGCACACCCCCGCTGACGTGGTCGGTGACTGAATCGGGGGGATTTAAAGGGATTGTTGTCTAGTCGAGACGATTAAGTGGTTCTTCTGCGAAATTCTCCCATCAGGTTGAAGTCATTGCAGAAAATCTGTTGGACCCTAGAGCAAGGCTATGAAAACTGCGAAATTACTGCGATTACTGTACAATAACTTTCCAAAATAATGCACATCTGTTTATTTTTATTTATATTTACATTTTCTTTTTTATGCATACTTTTTTATGTTGTAATGACTAGATACATGCACATGCTAGGGACTGCTATACACACTTCGTTGTGCAAGAAAATGCAAAGTCATTCAATTCTATTCTATCCCGAATTGCTTTGGCTAAATTCTGTCCATGCCTTGTCATGTCCTGATCACAGGTTGTCCATGCTGTTGTGCATCTGTGGATCCGAGTAGTAAGTGAGCACGTTTAGCTACTAACAACAGCAGCGTGAGACTGTACTGATATCGAGTACCTAATCATAGAAGCTATGATTATGATCATCATGCTTCGCGGTAATGGGTGCCGCAAATCACGCACTACACTCCACCTCGATAACACTGCGTCTCCTTAATGTCCCGTATTGTTAACCCGATTAATGCGGGCGAAATTTATGGCAATTATAATCTAAGCCGTAGCCAAAAGATAGCAAATTATATTCAACTGCTTTTGCACTCCTGATTTGCTATAAAATATTGACACACCAATAATATGAGCAATCTTCTGTAAAAATACAGCACTTTTATAATTTAGGAATAGCTCCAGTTAGCTTTTTATTTGCCAGTCAAATAGTTAGTATCTTTATTATTAATTAATGGTTTTCTCATTTATTTTTCTGAAAATGCGAACACAGATCCATGTAGTTTATTTATAATGCAGTATATGGTGTATTTTTGAATATGAACTGTTTTTCTCAGGGTATCTCAATACGGACCTGACTGTTGTGCAGTGAGTAAAGTGTTTACGCTAAAAAGCTTGATGGGTTACAAGGACACAGTGGTTCAGTCTGGGCGCCTTTACGCTGCTTTCGGTCGGGGTGAGAGGGGCGCACTCACTTGCCTCCCACCTGTAGTGAACATTTGTGTTAATTTCTCTCTTCCGTGAGAGAAACTATTGTAGCCTTGTTGTTTTCTGAATTCGTTCAGAGAGTTTTCAAGTTAGGGGAGGGTTTCGGGCTTCCCTCGTTCCTCACGTTTGCCGGTGTTGTGCCGAATTCTGCACCCCTGCCGTGAAATGCACCCCCTGTCGGGAGCGCGCACCGCTCTTTTCTTC
>JAODJX010000120.1:919621-929931 GCA_026776945.1 Isichthys henryi | reverse complement strand
CCCCCGCATCGCCCAAGGATTACCGGCTGCCGCTCGCCAGGTTTACACCTGTCGTGTCTTGTAAATAATTCATCGGCAAGGCAGGCCGGCGGCTCCGGCTGCGTGCGTCGTGGGAAACGCAGAGCTGGCAACCCGGAGCTAAACCCCTCAGCTTATTTAGTCGGCCTTATTCGCCACATTATTGTTTCCCGAATGCAGTGGGCTGAGTGCATCACTGTGGAAATGGATTTGAGAGATAATTCCAACTCAGTAAAATAATCATGTAAATTCCACATGAGCTATTCACCCCGGGCCCACTACATTAACGCAGATAATGTGGCGGGATTCAGTTGACCCTGATTTGTTTAATTATTATTATTATTAACAAGTTTGAGCACAAACTTTTCACTCGAGTGGGCTGACCGACTCTGGTCCAGATGGACGACTGACCTCAGATGCTGAATAATAATGCAAATCATCGCCGGTCTGACCGCCGTTACACATGGAAAGCCTGAATCTGGACGAGCTGCATGGCACATGGCGTATCTTAGGGCCGTGTAGGTCTCGGGCTGATAGAACGGAGTCCAAAGGTCGCTGAAAAACACTACCTGGCTGGGAGACAGCAGAAGGGTGACCTCAGGCTGCCACCTTGATTATATAAACAGATACTGAGATAGAGTGGCAACTTTAAATGTATTGCGAAAAGCGGCCCCTGATGCCACTACAGGCCTGAAAAAAACAATAGGCAGTAGAAATATACAGCGAGACACACACAGGGAATGAATCTGTTTCTAAATATCTGTGCTTAATCCAGCGGGTAATTATGACAGTTACCGCGTGAAAAGCTCCGCCCTTTCGGCACCCATTTTGTTTTTTTTCTCGGCTGACCTTTCCTAGCTGACCTTTGGAATGGAAATGCGTGTCTCTATCAAACAAAGAATTCAGAACGTATATTTCATTCGGAAATACATCCACTCAATAAAATTCACTAATAAGGACAGATGGCAGCTGGCTCGCAATGATTCCTTCCATGTGGCAACGTTCCCTTGTGACTGTCGCAAACAGGTGCTTCCAAGCTCTCAAAACTGATATCCTTTTATCTAAGGGATCCCAAGACTTTTATGGCACCCACATGTCAGCATAATGCGCAGCATTAAAATGTAGCCATTCGAGAATAAATGGATTTATGGTAAAACTTTACTTCATTCTCCATTCTTACAATGCCTTATTTCACAAGATGTTACTTTATTTCTATCGGTCCATCTTCCATGCTGCATATCCAGCATAAGGTTGCCGCTGTGCTTGCTTATAAGTGATCGCTCATGTGTTTTAATGTATTATCTATCTGCATACATATTTTTATAATGCTTTATGTAAATTAATTCTAAAATGCACAGTATTATACTGTTTTAGGATTGGGGTTGCAATTTTGCATGAATTATCCCTTTCTTTGCCTACATTTACATTGATTTAACAGACCATTTTCTCCAGATGGTCCCTGGGGCAAGTGGGGCTAGGGGCCTCACTCAGGGGCCCAACAGTGAACTCAATCTGCAGGCTCTGGGATTTGAACCAACAGCCTTCAGATTTCAGCCACAGAGTCTTAACCTGCTGATGCTCCCCATCCCTGGTATAATTGTGTACATGAAGACAAATGTATGGAATTTAAGTGTTTGAACAGTGTTGAAAATCATTTAAAATATTCTTTCTTTAGGGTCGGTCTCTGTGTTCTGTAATGTACTGGAACGGGGGTGAATTTCCATCACATTTTACACTGTCTCTATCTCAGTGTTATTACGTCCAGGGCTACGGTAACGATCTTCACTTTTAATTAGGCGTTCCGCATGGCTCTCGGGAACCGGGTGATAAACTGTGCCTCGGGGCCCAAAAGCTTCCCCAGGTGTCGCTTCATCTGTAATTAAAAAGCCAAGGAGCTCGCGAGTGGCCCCCTGGCCACTTTTCACCCCGTGACACTTCCCAGACTGCCATTTTGGCAGCACACCATAGCCCAGCAAGCATCAGGGAGATCCGTCAGCTCACGTCTGGACCCTCCATGTCAGATCCATAAAACCAGGCCCCTGCTCAGTGGTCTCTGATCAAATAAATAAAGTATGAGTGTCCGCAGCCTCATCAAAGTAAAGAATTTTGGACGTGCACGATATTATTCCCCGTACTTCGCCATGTGTGGTTTTGGGAAAATGTAAAGGGGGGGCAGGTCGGAGTCCTGCATCATCGCGGCGACATGGCAGGATCGAGGTCACATCCATTACAAAGTATTGACCTGTGGGGGAAACAGTGATGTTTGACACAGAGTCCCTGCTGGCTTGCCAAGGGCCCCCCAGGTCGTGCGTATGGAGATGGCAACCGAGAGCATTCATTCTCATAGCTGGTCCAAAAATAAATCAGATTGGTTTGGATTCAGCCAAAGTCAATTCTGGAAAAATGATGCGAAGCCATTTGAATATGATTGAATATGTCAGGCATCCCCCCCCTGTGGGAGCAACTGAGATGCAGATGGACCTTGGACATGGCTGGAAAAACAAGAGGGAAAAAATAATGTTTGCTGTGTTGGGGTGGGGGCCGTTTAATTGAAAATTGAAGGAATTTCAAGTAGGAGAGGGTGGCCATTTTGGCATTGGTGCGTGGTTCTTTAGCAACAATTAGCAAACAGCAAGTTGCCATACAGAGAAAGCCATGCGGAGGGAGCTTCACAGTAAAAGCTGTGCTTTGGCATAAAAACACCTATATCAGACAACTACAGGGCCATTTATTTGACTTTATTTAAAACACCAACAATGAGTTTGGAGCTACAGTATCCCGCTGGGCCAGAAGTAAGGGACACTGCCGGTCAATAGCACAGCAAGCAGAGATGCACAATGCTTTTAAAAATATCAAGGTTAGGATACCAAATTTCAAGTGGTTTTGTTAGTTAAAGTAATGAAAAAGCAAGGTACTGTAAGCTTTGAGTCATAGATCTGAACCCATGACAGAACGCCTGAAGCATCTTGATTGATATACAGTATAAACACATTAATGCTGGGACAACGCTGCTGTATAAAGGCTTCTATTATGACTCTACAATGGGGTCATAACCGAGGATCATTTCAGAACCACCATCTAACAAATCCAATGTTTATCTCAACAAAAAACGGGGGAATTGAATCAGCACCATGATAAGTGATTGTTCCAGTATACATGTGTTGTATTATATTGGTTCCTCATTTTTTACGGCCACAACTCCCCTCCCACCCCCAAAAAGAAAAAGTCTGGAGTTTCGTCACCCCCTCATTGATAACACAAAACAACACAATAGTAATAGCATCCATAAATAATTTAATATAGGCCTAGGAATTACATAGTGTTACACTTAAACGTTAAATTTAATGATTGAGTGGGGGGGCGTAGTGCCTGGAGCGAAACAAGCCCAGTCTGGGTATGTTTGTGGAGATGGTCACTCGGAGGTCACCCTCCACGGCTACTCCTAATTTGTATTTACTCTTAATGTACGTCCGCACCAAGGAAGTAGCTGGATCCAAACTAGATTCTGGTGAACGCATCGAAATGGCCATTCAGTTATGGAGCGATCAAATCAGCTCGATGACCAAAGATCATTCAGCTTACTTAAGAGAGTTTTAACTCGATTTTAAAAGACACCAAAAAGACACCAGGACTAAAAAAAAAAAATAAAAAATCTTACATCTTTCTTGGTGAATAAAACTCCTGTGGTTAAAAAAAAATAAAATAAACTCTCGTACTTGCATTAAGGTAAAAAAAAAACACCAGGACTAAAAAAAAAAAAAATTCGTGAAAGAATTAAAAACAAACTATTTTATTTATTAAGAGAATCTTACATCCCGAGCATCAATGACTCAGGCACAACATTGTTTGGCACTGTACGCTGTGCAGCACTAAAGTAACTTTATAATAGCCTACATATCATTAAAATTTTGCGTGGTATCAGTCTGGAAATTAAACAAAAGAGTAGCTAAATACATATCGGTACATAATGTCTCTGATCTTTATGCCATTTTTATATTACTTATTCATAGTTGTACTGTGAATAAGCATTTATTACAATAAAATCTTTTTGTGGTTTGTTTGTTTGTTTGTATAATCCTTACACAAAAAGCATGCCACATTCTCTGCGTATTCCTTATCAAATGGCAAAATGCACAGTGCCGTTGGCCAAAAATATGGACCAGATATTTTTTTCCATCTATTTTTCTTAATGATTTATTATTTATGAAACTTCTCGTCATGTTTTTGCTCATAAATCCCTTTTTTTTCTGGCAGCCAACAAATTAGCAGTAGATTTACACTGGCAATAATTAAGGATCTATGGATTTATGCCCAGGAACAGAGAAGCCTGACGTAGCGCTTTGACATTACATTCTGCAGGCCTCTCTTTCTGCAACAAATGCAAATGAATTTTATTTTTTAATTTGAGTATCTCATTCCCTCAGGTCCCTATTTTATACTGCCCCCCCACCCCCCCCCACTAATTACCAAAGGACAGCATGATGACATCTTGACATATAAACTCCCAGTCATCATGCTGAGTTCTTTCATGGCGTCTTTTAAATTAACGAGCCGTAATGTAGTGCAGCATGTCTGCTTAGTGGATGAAAAGGTTCATTCATTGCTATGGGGCCGTTAGTCCAAATTTAAGCCCCGCACTGTCTTTACAGGGCCTTCATGGTTCCGCGCTGGTTATCTGCAGGCACCACACTTTCTGGTTTTCAATAAGAAAATGGGGATTGTGTCAGTGTGTAACTCTAACATTGCCCTGGTTCTGTTTCTTGGTGTCAGTATCCTGTCCCTTTCAGCGTTTACCCTACTTTATACCATGTCCTTCTTGGGTTAATTCTCCTGGTCACCATAACCCTAAGGACCCAGTGTGCTCGTTGATGATCTGTTATGAACGGTGTCATTTTTAATGTCAAATCGTCCGATAAGTGTTTTTCTCAGGAGTGATTATAGTGATTGTAATTAATTTTAGTGCCTGAATGCACCTCCAACACCCCTGATCTCAGTAGACTTTAAGCCAGTGTTTTTCACATAAAATGTGGTTCGTGGAGTGCGTGATTAAAATATATATATATATATATATCTTTTCAAATAACGGAATTTTTTAATTTAACAGAGCATGGACACATTGTGCTACTGTTACTGCACTATAAATTCGGTTTGGAACTTTAAAAATTCGTCGTGGTTTAACGACCAAGGAAACGTGGGTGCTGCGGCTACACCGGCTGAGAAACACTGCTTTAAGCCACAGTATATAGACAAATATAATAACCTGCCGTATAAAAACTCCACTTTGGCTTATTGTGATTTGCGGAAGGTTCCGGCGCAGATAATGACTATGAGGGTGGGATGGAGTCACCAGACCGGGGAGTTTTATCAGTAAAGGAAAAACTAAACACAGAATGTGACCATGTCAAGACGTGAAAAAATAACTTAAAAACCAACTAACTGCTTCAACTCCACACACATCCACCCTATAAAAACACTAACAAAGTGACTGTCTAGCTGATTCTAGAATTTGTTTAAGTTGGGGGGCAAAATTCACAGTGTTGTTTGCAAAAAATTATGTAACACATACAAAGGGGCCAACCGTTTCATTAGCCAATTATATGTTTTGAATCGGTGAGTGACAGGGGAGGTGACACTCTGTGGACCAATCAGCTTTCAGCTGGGGCCTCTGGCCCTGCCCCTGCACCTTTGCTGTTACCATGCTTCCCAGCAACTCAGGATGTTGTGAGTTAGACTGCAGTGTCGTCCTGGAGCCAACACAGGTCTTTGCAAGGCCAGTTCTAAACAAAAGTAGACAAATAAACAGAGAAAATGAAAAATCCACAGATAAGTTCCTGTTAAGGCACCAGCCAGGATGCGCAGGGAATAATCATCTCTCTGTCAGGCTGACATCAAAGGCCCTTCCCAGACTGTGGATGAAGGTCTGCATTCACAGAATGTGAGTTTGGGACCCCGGCCTACATTAGCACTTACAATGAACAAATCTGGCCGTAACTTCTGGTTATTAGGCGGCTAAAAACAGAAAAAAAAATACTGGGGACAGAGTGTGTTAGAGATGAACGGCTCTAACAATAGAAATAAAAGATGGGAAATCAGCTGTAATTCATATTCCTGCGCCATGAATCCTCCGTGGATGATTAAAGTGCTGATGAGACCCCAAGAGGAATGGACTCCATTCAGGGTCGTGACGAAAATCTGCTAGCAGCTAATGACCTGTGGCCAAGTCCCCGACTAAATGGGGAACGCGGTCATTTCGAGTTCCCGAGTCAAAATTTGTCTAAATATAACAAATATTTACTCGTGCGGCGGAAGCCTTTACTACAGCGCTATAAAGAATAAGCAGAAATTATTAATGTACTGAAATTTGTACCGCAGGCATTATAGAACACATTTAGAAAAAATGAAGTTGCTTCTCGCCTAAAGCCGGTGGCTTTGTTTTCTCAGAGGGAATCGATTTCTGAGCCAAGCCGTGTGTGTTTGTGTGTTTTTTTATTTATTATTTGACTGGCAGATGCATATTCTAAGAGATGCGATTTGGTCCAGGCTTTCTTTGTAGATAGCATTAAGTGGTCTTCTCACGTTAGAATTTTCACATCTGAGCCTGGGCACAGACGGCGGTGGACAAAGACAAAAGAAATATTTTTACTTTTCCTTCTTTTTTTTATCTCGCAGGACAGCAGGTAGCAGCAAATAGATGTGCCAGATGATTCTGTTTTGTTTTGACTTTGAATGATTTTGCTGTTGGTTTATATAGTCATCGAAACAGTAGGAGGAACTGGAATTGGAAATTATTACACAGAGCTGGAAATTATTAGATCGGCTTGGTCTGTTTTTTCTGGGATGGCTGGGACTGATAATTGTAGGTCTCCCAGGCCAGGATGGTACTAGATCCCATCAGTCAGGCTTGGGAATTCGTCAATACTCCTGCCAGCATTGTCTTCAGCTCGAGATGATAACTTGTGGTGTATCTGCACATTTCTAACCCTATGGACCCTTGGGGAGAGGCACCAACACACATTATTTCGATATAAGTCACATTTCACCGGCCACCCGCCACCGGAGTCGATGCCTAGTCACGTATTCATGGTTGGTGTTGCCAGCTGGTGTCCGTATCGACAGCTTAGATCTTTCGAATCAGCTTGGTATTCAGGCAAGAAGTCAAGAGTGACAGCGAACAATGAACTGGACACCTGCAGGTCTGTGGGGACAGATATGATAGCTGCAGCAGCCTATGCAGCGATAATCGGATCGCTTTTGGGTCACAGGCTGCAGGAGTGTGGGTTGGGCCCTGTGAATACAGGACAGGCCATGAGATGTCAAACAGACGAGGTGCAAGGTGGGCTGTGGCACATACCTGGGTCGAGTTGAGGCACTTTTGTTGGTCACTGACAAATGAAAAATAGCTGGAAAGGTGGTCAGGTCCATACAGGGGCTTGATTCAGTTGGTGCTCCTAATATTATGGAATGAAGGCTTTTGATTGGCGGTCATTACAGGGGGACAGGACCATAGGGTTTACATGTCCTGTGGATCTCACTGTGATAACTGGCTTATTTGTCATCTGGTTCCTGGATGGCTAAGTGGGGAGGGATTGGCGAGAGAACCGGCTAATCGTGTCTCTCGGCTCCCGAGGATAATTTAGTCACCAGCCTTGATCCCCTCCGACGGATCCCGCAGTGTCGGTTTGTTTCTGCGCCATCGAAGGGGACTCGCTCCAGTGTCTGAACAAATGGACCCGCTGCTTTTCTGTCTGTGAAACCCTGTAGGTCGATCAGATGCCGGGCTCAGCTGCCGGCTGTGGGTTTAGGGGATGAAAACAGCAGCAGAAACAACATAGGGGAACGAGTTTGTATGCGTCTCCTTATCTCTTAAGAAACAGGAGGGGAAGATCCGATCAAAGAGGCAGAAGGTACAGCAGCCGCTTGGGTGGCCTCTTTTCAGACTGGCTGCCGCGTGGCGCGGAATGTCAACATGTCATAAAGACTTTAGTCTCGCCCTACGCAAGCGCTGGATACTTTCAGAAAGGCTCACGTGCTGTGCGAGCCTGGGGGCACTTATCATGCTCCACGCGCCCCGCATCTCTTTGCTTACCCAGCTGGCGTCCGACGGCATCTCCAAGAGTGGGAAGGACGATCTGTTAAAGGTCCATTAGACGGAATAATAGGATTTGTCTCAGCCAGAGCATCGAATGCGAAAGTGGGCGATGATAAATCAATAAAGGAGTTTGTAACATGTTCCGGAATGCTGATGATTTCTCTGATCTGAAGTCTGAGGCCATTTTAACTGCCAGAAGATGGAATTAAACGCATCATAGCCTTCAAGTGCGAAAAATTAGAACACAACTTGGTGAAAAAAATCAAATAAACGCAAAGAAATGGCTCATAAATATTCTCTCGGATGCCCTTAGGCACGCACGCGTAGTTTTCTCTCATGTTCGTCCAACAGAACATGAACCCAGCTGTGTCCCCGACCTTGAATGACCTCCACATCTCTCTGTTATTGCAGGTGTTCACCAGGTACGGGAAGTGCTACACATTCAACGCGGCAGAGGAGGGTAAAACGCTTCGCACGACGATGAAGGGCGGCACGGGCAACGGACTAGAGATCATGCTGGATATCCAGCAGGACGAGTACCTGCCCGTGTGGGGCGAGACAGGTAAGATACCCCTCCCCCCACCATGGGGGTAATAAGGAAGGGTATAAAAGGATAAAGGAAAGAAATTATCGAAAAAGTAAACGAGATAGTTATCACAATCCTCATTACAATGCCGAAAACTAGAAAATGGTCAGCTATTGCACATTATATTGTCTAGCACTGCATAAATTTATGTCATTTCAAGTCATTGGGAGTCATTTTAGGTTGTGGGTCACCAATCCAGGTGTCTTCTGTCTCCCACAGTCTCAAAAACGATATGAATAACTAGCTAGCAAGTAGCGTTACGATATCACGGATAGCTAGCTGGCTAGCTGAAAATGCTGCTTCAGTATCTCCTGAATAATGAGCACATTTATTTAATATTTAGTGTGGTGACTGTTTGTGGCCAACAGGGGGCCCTCAAACCTCGGGTGCCCATGCACGCACATGTTCTGCACCAGCAGCACTGTTGGCTAGATGTCTTCAGGTCCTGAGCTCCCTGCTTCCAGAATCTCGATGCTCCCCAGCTACAAGCCTGGAGTTCCCGCTCTACAAGGCCCCCGGCTTGTTTTCCTGATCCTATCTCCCGAGAGGTGCTGTCAGCTGCAAGTCAGATGGTGCTAAACATTGCTGCACACGCTATAAATCTCAGCGGAAACGAGCTTTCCTATAGATTGCATTAGGGATAGTTACATTTTATTACTGGCAGAACGGTGATAGCTTGTCAGCCGCCTTATGCCTGATTGGAGGAGCTGGGTAAGGGTGTCTGCTGAACAAACCAATCAATAATTGGAAAAGTGATGCAAATTAGCATAATGCCATATAAGGAGTTATAATCAGACCGTTGACCAGTCCACCTTTGCTTTGTAAACGTGTGAATCTTTCCAATGAAAGGCAATGATACAGCCACTGTGATAAAAAGAGGAGGTGACAAGATGATGAATGCCCATGGCATTTAGGCTATTCCATGTCACTTGAGTGCTTTTTTTTATTTTTCTGTAAAATTACTTATATTTTTTTCCACCGCGCTGCCTCCATGAATCACTGACCCAAGATGCTTCTCACGATACCTGAATATGCCCTGCATCAGACTCATTTTCCGTGGCATTATAAATTGCCTCGCTGAGAGAGGCACAGGTCGGCGCCCAGGGCTGCTTGAAGATGCCCTCAAAATTAGGGTGACATTTCTGTGGCGAGGGGGAGTGCCCAAAATGCAACAAGTAAAAACACATGATAACAAATGGCAAATTCCATTTTCAAATAAGTTTTTAAATTTAAGATTAACTTCCCTGGGGGGAAATTCTTGTGCATAGAGCAGCAAGGTACCTAGAGCACAGACAAATATATATATTAGTGCAAACAGATAAAGTACAAAGGCAGTAAACACAGTGTAAACAAGTACAGAGTACTAAAGTAGAAAGAAGGAATGACAATGAAAGCATTGTGCTAGCATTACAAAGGTTGTGGGTTCCAGTCCCAGGCAGTGCTCATGAGTTATGTCCCCACTACTGTAAGTTGCTGTTCATGAAAGCGTCAGATAAATGCGTTAAATATAAAGAATAAATTCGCTGCGGTATTTTGGACGCTAGGGGGCGGCATGGTGGTGCAGTGGTTAGCACTGTCGCCTCACACCTCTGGGACCCGGGTTCGAGTCTCCGCCTG
>JAODJX010000120.1:900766-918415 GCA_026776945.1 Isichthys henryi | reverse complement strand
CCCGCCCCGCCCCCCCCCGGGTCCTGAATAAATTGCTCTGTACGTCAGTTTATTAGTTATTATTAGTATATATGATCAGAATCTTACAGATGCAGTATGTTCATTTATCGACATGCTGTATTGCCACTTTAAAATATGTGATCAAAAAGTCATTTTCACGATAATTCTACATATTACATGGTTAATAAATAGTGCTTGAATTTTTTTTGAAACAACATGTAAAACCTTAAAGGTGCATCACAATGGCTTGTCGCTAAAAGTAATATTCTTGCTCATTCATTCCTAATCTCCCCCAGAAAAATGCATTAAAATATTAAGCCACTCACGGATTTCTTCTTACACATTTCTTACCTCTAGCTAGTAAGATGATGTTTAAGTGGAAAAAAAAGTAAAAATACATACGCATGAGACAGAAATGATGTAGGAACGTCTCAGAGTGACTAATTAACGCTGATGAAAAAACATAAATCTGCCCTTTTATTAAACCGTTCACTTAGAATCTTTTACTAAATTTTGGGACATTAAGAAAAAAGGAGGAGTTGCGCTCCGACAAGATGTGATTTGGACATAAGGAGGCTCCGCTGGGCTCCATCTATATTTAAACCCTGGCTGTTAGCAATGGGGGAATCCCAGGCTCTTCCCAACACTGAAACAGGGCATGTGATTGCAGCTTAAGCACGATTTCCAAAACAAAAGAACTGCAAGTAACAGCAAGTTGTGAACTACTGGGATTTTCAGCCAGTTGGGATGGAGGATGCTTGTACTCTCATACACAACTTGAAGCGTGAATGACAGCCAGGAGCTTTTAGGGAAAATTGTGGAGAATCTGACTAGATTGAATGTTCATTCTAACGGAGCCCATTTTAGTTTCCTTACGTTTACAGGCAGTAATTATAGAGGAGCTCATTCGCTGATTTTTTTTCTCCGAAAATTCGTAAAAGCTGTAATCTCTCCGTCCGTCGCCCACCCAAACCAAAAAAAAAAAACAATGGCAGGTTATTAAAATGTTTGAATTTTCCTGAGAGGAGTAGAGCAACGGAGCACTCATACGGAATCTCTTTCCAGAGCAGCAGGTCCTGACCTATTCGTTGGCAGAGCACGTATCGGTCCAGAAAATGGCTTTTCCAAAAGAGAGCTTTGTTGTTACTTATTCATGTAACGCTGGGCGCAGGGGGCCTAAAATAGCTGCCTGGGAGAATGGAGATGGGAGGAGACAAAGGGGGAGAGCAAATCAGAAAAGTATTTCAGCAAGGGACCGATTGACTGTATATATATCATAACAAACCTATATATGAAATTGCATATATCCGTCCATCTTCTGTAACTTGCAATCCATTCCTCCAGGAAGCATAGCACACAAGCTTGGGGTATTCGCTGTAGAGGATGCCTTGCCGTCACAGGACACAGATTCAAACAAATAATCACATACTATGGGAAATGCAGAGAGACTTGTTCATGTAACCTGTACAAACCTGCGGTGAACATCTAGACTGTGCAGATATAGTCGGGAACAAGAATTGATATATTATATAACAGAAACTAGTAATACTGTTAAAATAAGTCATTCTTGCTAGTATTAAGCACTTGGGCTTCAGTACAACATGCTTTGTATCTCATTAATGCTGTATCAGGACTGGATGAGCCAATCACAAAGCTGACTGATCAGTTAAAAGAATGTAATTGGTCAATATGAGTTTTGCTGATTGTACACGTCCATATCAACGGCACTGAGGACAGTGATTAGTGCTGAAAAGTCTAAAAAGAGGAGCTTGTTTTTCCTGTTGTCTTTTCATTATAAAATTCCGCAGCCCCCTTGAGCCCAAGTCACCGGGTTTCAGATTATTTTTATCTGTTACCCAGCGGACTGTAAAAGTAATTTATTTTTCTTTAAAAAAAAAAACAAAAGCTGCCATTTACAGGCTCCATGCCAGAAAGTAGAGCTCTGCAAAGTTTCTGCCCTACTGTCCTTTGGCGTCGAAGAAAAGACTTCAGAAGGACACAGCTGTAAAATGAAACAAACCCCACACATCTTCAGATGCGATTTAGTATTGGCTGCTAAGAAAGTCGTAAATAAAGGCTGGTGGCATTTGCATGCTCCTGGGAAGCGGGCTGAGGCTCAGCAGGTTTAGACGCTGTGCTACTGATCAGAAGGTCGTTGGCTCAAATCTCCTGGTCAGTTGAGTGAGTCAGTGTCGGGCTTCTTTAATTGCATGTGGCTTTGGATAGAAAAAGATGGGCGTCAAAGAAATGGCCACGAATGTTTCTGTTCTTTTTTTTTTTCCAAATTGTTTCATAGATTTTTTTTTTTCTTTTTCCAAAAGTTTATTTAGTCGCTTTGCGGCCTTCGTAAGTATGGATTATGTGAGAAGCACCTTCCTCAGCATTACAAGAAGCACAACCCTCCGTTCGACTTGAACCAGCTTTGGAAGAAATTCACAAGATTGTCATAGAAAAAGAAGCATCGACACTTAAAAGGGACATGTTCAGGGGCGGGGCCACAGGGTCACTGAAAGATGATTGGTCCCTGCAGAACCCTCTGCCCTGTCACTCCTCTTCTCAGAACATATCATTGGCTAATGAAAAGGTTGCCTTTTCTGTATGAATTCTGGCCCATCTTTTTCCCCCCATCTTAAAAAATCCTAAATTTGCCCCTGATGGAAACAAACCTGCAAGACGCCTTCTAGAATGTTCTTAATGAAGAAACAGCATAAACACAATAAAATGAGATCATATTCCTGCCCACATCATTTACTCTGCATATACTGAAATCAATATTAAAGATGAATATCAGTCGAGTAGTAAAGATAAGATTAGATAAGAACCATTGGAGCATTTGTGTCTTTTGATCAAACAAAGGGTGATATTTAATGGGTTTTACTCAAAACTATCTATTTTATGGTGTGGATTTTTGTGACTTTTTTTTCTTGGTTATCCTTTCTTGATATGTTTTGAACTGGTGAGTGACACTCTGGGAGCCAATCAGCTTTCAGCTAGGGCCAGTACCCCTGTGGCCCCGCCCCTGAATACACCAGAACCTGGTTCAGGTTGGAGGTATAGGTTGTATATATTATAGAAATAATCCATCGCTTAAGAAACATTCGATTCCGTGCAGGCTGAGAAGGCAGTGAGCCGTCTCAGGCACAAAGCGAATGGTTTCCTTTCACCACCTCGTCCCATTCTAGCCTGGTTATTAAAAATAAAATTTATCCCTGAATAGCGAGCACATCACACAAGAGACACGGCTCACTGCAAGTCAAACGCGGCGGCCACACGTAATTAAAAACTGCTGTCGCGGTGGAAAGCGCCCGGTAGGCTTTGGGTGGCTGGTTTAGAGAGAGTTTTTTTTTGTGTGTGCGTGTGTGTGTGTGTCTGTGTGTACACCTGTGATCAGAAGGTCGCCAGTTCAAATCCTAGGGTTGACAGAGTGATGTCACCTTCAGCATGGCCCTTAACCCCAAAATGTTAATAAAAAAATGTTCATCACTTCAAGTAGAAATGCCTGATGGATAAATAAAATGTAAATCACTGTGTATAATAAGGCCCCTGCCCCATCTGTGCGGATCTGACCTGAGCCTGGCATCGTGTCACGGGAAGGCTGTCGTCTACATCCAGGAAATGTGTCATCATTTGAGCCTGTCGTCCGCGTTCCGGCTCGTGGCCGACCCAGCTGCCGTCTCTGCTCAATCATCGGCCGCACGTGACTGGAGCACGCAAAGTCATCCGAGGACTGTCTCCTGTGATCTGTCCTAATTCACTTTTATCATTCATCTAGGAGGGCCTTTGTTTTCATTGAGATGCCGTCATGTATGATTCCACGGACCTTTAGTTAAAAATATTTCATCTTGGGTGTAATAATTTGCCTCCCACTAGATAACAGATGAAACGTGGTTTGTGAAAATGTGTAGCTGTTTTTAATATTTCTATTCTTTTGCAAATATTACCGGATTCTTGGTCTTGCCAATGATTTCCCTTAATTTTTCCTTGTGGTGTAGAAGGTTTGCACATCCATCCATCCACAGAAATAAGGAATGCTTATACATGCATGCATACATAGACCTACAGAAATGTACTGTAACTCAATCTTGCTTCTGGGTAGCAGACCAGCCTGCAGGAATTTACCACTTACACGGTTCACCATCCCTGATAAGTGCAGGTACTGTAGCTTGCTATATGCCCCCAACTCGTGCAGTTAATTGGGATGGCTGCCTGGAGTTAATGGCTTTTGTTGCTGAGAACACAGAGGGAGGGAGAGCAGCCCGGGACACTGTCGTTTCCTCTTTCAGTGGAAATGTCACTTGCCGGAATGATGTCTCTAATCCTGACACGCGGCTGCCGGCACCGGGAGGTTAATTTAACAGACGAGTTTTCCCCTCGCAGGTCTCCTATTGTTGGTTTGTCATAACTCTGAGGTCACGGACACCACGGGAAGTTACCATCAAAGTAGCACAGTGCGAGTTTAGCGTGTAAATCTAATCAGACGGGTCTGATGCGAGCCTGCTGTCAGGGAGACGTCCATGCGGGAATGCAGCTGTGCTTCAGAGGCTCTGCAAGACGCCGACAGAAGCCGGCAAAGTGGCAGCTAACGTTGCCAGTCACCTTTAAGCGTCGCCCCCACAGCCAAACAGCTGTTACTTCGTCTTGATTAGGGTTGTCGAGAATATAGGTTCCTGCTGGGACAGATTTACAGGAAATCACATCATGTGGTGCCTAGACGAGGCAGAGGTTTGGATCAAATTAGATAGATAGATAGATAGACAGACAGACAGACAGACAGACATAGATAGACAGACAGACAGACAGACATAGATAGATAGACAGACAGACATAGATAGATAGATAGATAGATAGATAGATGATAGACAGACAGATAGACATAGATAGATAGATAGATAGATAGATAGATAGATAGATAGATAGATAGATAGAGACATATATAGACAGACAGACATATATAGATAGATAGATAGATAGACAGACAGACAGACAGACATATATAGACAGACATATATAGATAGATAGATAGATAGATAGATAGATAGATAGATAGATAGATAGATAGATAGATAGATATTCCGTAGAGCTGCACGATACCCTGTTTCACCATCGTCATTGCGATGCACACATGTACAATAATCACATCGCTTTTGTCATCACTACCTTTTGTCTGTTGCAACTTGCAGCAACACCACCAACTTCTTTGACACACTTTATTAGTAGATAATAAAAAGTTCTATTTGGCTATAGTTTCTTTTGGGTCATTTCCTTTTTTGTGCTATAAATATTGTAGTGTTACTTGCAAAACTTTCACATACCGCAATGTAATATTCTGCAGTCCTTTTATTCAGTGTTTGTTTGTTTCAGCCTTTTTTATTCCATCTCATGTTGCATTTTACTGTTGGTAGACAGTCTAGTGTAAAATTATGTGCAAAATTTCACATGTACATATAATTGTCTTGAGAAAGACCTGCATGTTATATGTTATACCGCAGCAACACCCACACAGACACATTCCTTTTATGCACTGGCCAATGAAGACCTTTCTGAGTCTGATCTACGACCATTTGCAGCGAATCCTGTGGCCTTTAGATGTGTTCCTCCGTGATGCCGGTGACCGGATGACTCTTGGTTGGTTGATGTATGATTTTTTTGGGCTGACACTCCGCTTCCTGCTCGTTGCCCCTTGCAGAGGAAACGGCGTTCGAGGCCGGAATCAGGGTGCAGGTACATAGCCAGGCAGAGCCTCCCTTTGTCCACGAGCTTGGCTTCGGGGTCGCTCCCGGCTTCCAGACATTTGTTGCCACACAAGAGCAAAGGGTAAGTGACCTTTCACTATGTCCTTTTCTGTCAGTTGACATTCGTTTGTGAGATGGGGAGAACATGCAAACGGCACATTTCTTTTGGTCGTTTATTCTCCCTTCTCCTTTCTTATTAATTTTAAACTGTCCTACAGGCACCTATTTTCATGTTGTCAGTAGGTAGAAGGTTTTTTAATTTGAGCAGGCGAATTCTAAGCAGCTACAGGTCCTGTAGTCATATTACCAGAAGGCCCACAGAGTAACGTAGAAGAATAGATGTGTTCTAAAGTAATTTCTTCAATAACTGCTATTGTGAGTACAATAATGTGGTTGGTTATTTCAAGATCAAAACACACTGTTTTCAGTCCTCCAGGGAACTTTTGTTTTTCTGAAGGAACAATCAGATTTGGTATTTGAGATGAAAACCGTGTCCGTACCCCCACAACTGGCCCTCGTGTATATATATGTCATGTTAAATCACAGCAAACGGCCTTTGTAAGACAAGGTGTTTTCGGTTAAGATGAGAGGGCTGTTCCAGTAGTTCCTCACTATTTTATGTAATTGAATGTTTCACAGCATTTTTTTTCAAAAAAATGAACAGCACATCTCTGAAGTTGGCAACAAAACAGAAGCCGTGTTTTTCAATTCCTTATTTTAATTTCCATTTTTGAACGGATGTCGTCCAATTTTTGTATTTTCTTTGATCCATGATCTCTCATCCCGCTCCGCTCTATTTGTAATCCGTTCTCAGGTACCCATTTCACCCACCGGCCAACGCTGACACAGACAAAGGAATGTTCTGGAAGTATCTGTGTGTGTCAGTCTGAAGGCGGCCATTTTCTGCGCAACTCCCTTGACTTTCCTTGTCCGCACGTACCCCCCCCCCCGGCTGTGTTGCCAGTCATCTTGGGCTTTTATCCTGCCCAATTTCCAACTGAGATGTTCTGTTGGACTGTGTGATTTTTAACGACCATGATGGATGTATGCAGTTCCAGCTCTCCTCTTATTTATGAATCACAGGCCTCAGCGCCCAACTCTACAATATGCCCTTCATGTCTTCACTGGCTTGTGCACCTCTACCGGCAGTTTGCACCCCCTGGCACATATCAAAGTCAATGTCTGTAGATTTATTACATTTTCCAGTTGTTGGCCAGCTGTTTGCAGAAGAAAGACTGCTGTACACTGAGGCGCAGGAACAAAGGGGCAAGAAAAGACATAAATAAATCTAACGACATCCATTGAATGTGTCCTTCTGTCCTGTAGGGTTTTTTTGTAAGGTGGGCAGCACGAAAATGGCCATAATTCATACAGTGGGGCCACCTTTCCATTAGCCAATGACGTGTTTTGAATCACTGTGTGACAGGAGAGGGGGCACCCCGGGGGCCAATCAGCTTTCAGCTGGGGCCAGTGCCCCTGTATATGCCCCTGCATTTGATGCATTGCTATTTTTTTGTGTATGGCAGGGGTTCATGGAAAAATCAACCTGCCATCTTGAAAATGTAAAGTGAAAATGGTAGATATTCTGGTGCGTCAGCCTGTAAGAAGTAGCAACGAATTTCTAATTTGGCATGGGGGGGCGGGGGGACAAACAAAAATAGTCCCCTGCTGGGGGTGTTTCTGAGGAAGACAAGCTCAGCTCAGACTGGGTTCTTTGTTTTTACTGGTCAGAGCTTAGGGTGGTCCTCTTCAAAAGTCACTTGCGGGAACCAAGCTAAATTTAGCGCAAGCTAATTAGCTGCCAGCACACTCAGATCGGGAAACCTTGGCTCTTCCCCAGCAACATTGTTTTTGTGTCGGGGGGCCTCACAAGCTCCCCAGTGGAGAGGAGCGTTAAAATAAGCGCCTGTCGCGGCAGGGTCGGCTCAACGGGAATCGCGAAAAGTGCATCGTCCGCGCGCGGATTTCCATACCGTTGCAGCGCATCAACATTAATTTGAGTCACTTATCCTCCGTTCCATACCCTCGAATTTCACGGCCCGCGGACGGGAACTGTCTGGATTGACAAAGTGGAGCTGCAACACATCTCAGTGGCTCCACTAAGCTGAACGGAAAACATTCGTAACCAAACAAAATTCTGCAAATATGTGATTTTTGTCGAGGTCCTGCCCTTGCCGCCTGATTGGCTGATTTGTGGCGTGAGAGGGCACAGCTGTGTGCTTTGATTGTGCCCAGGACCGCCTTGAATGGCTTCTTTCGGATTGATGATGCATTAATACATTAAAGTTTTTAAAAAAACATCCAGGACTGGATTGTGTTTAATAATCAGCCTGGGATTTTGGGGTCCCCAACAGCTCCACGGTAAATTTTGCCAACCAGTGGGTCTCGCTATACCTTTTGCCAAGCGACGTTTACAGATATAAGCTAGTGGCCGAAATTGTGGAAACACTTCCAGTTTTTAGAGATTTCAGAACTTCATTCCAGTTACTTATTATGATATCCGTAACATTCTTTGATTGTTTATAAACATTACTACCAATATTCGTTCAGTAATTTTTTAAGCATAATGGAAAAAATGCTGGGTGTTTTCACAATTTTGGCTACTAGTATAGATGCTCACTTGGCAGGGACACATTTTGCTGGCCCACATACCCATAGGCTATCCAGGAAGATGGCCAGTATGCCAGACATTTAATCCTGCACCTTGGAAGATATGCACATAGAGCTGCCTTGTGTTCCATATATTATAGGACCGTCCCATATTGCAAACACCCAACTCCTACGACCGTGTGTGTCTCTACAGTTGACTTACCTGCCCCCGCCATGGGGCGAGTGCCGGTCAAGACCCCCAGAGTCGGGCTTCTTCCCGGTGTACAGCGTGACGGCCTGTCGCATCGACTGCGAGACGCGCTACATTGTGGAGAACTGCAACTGCAAGATGGTGCACATGCCCGGTAAGCCCCTCCCCCTGGATTCCCATATGACCCCACCTCTCTTCACACCATTTTCATTTCATTGTCCCCTCTTCAGCATTTTTCTCGTTATATACTAATGTGCTGTTGTCCTTCCTAAACTTTGCACCCTCCCTCCCCCGCATTTCAGTCGCTGACCTTGGGTCCGGGGTGACCTTCGACCCCACGTGCATTATGAGGGACAGCTGTCATTGTCATTTCTCTGTGACATCTCCGCATCATCTCACCTTCCGCACGGCTCAGTTATTCGCCTCCCTCTCTGTGACTTCCCCTTTCATTCCACTTGCATCCTTCCAGAAGAACGGACCACACTATTAATAAATACGTGCAGGTATTGTGAAGCCTATTCCGAACGATTTCTGGATGAAAAAAAAATCCCCCAAAAGTAGACAAATAACAGAAATGGATAGATATTGCTGCTTCCGTCAGTGTACAGTAACCCCTCCACTTCCACAATGGTTAGAAGTAGAAAATCCATGAAAATGTGAAACTTCAGCAACAACACTTGGGCAAACTGTCTATTTATTACCAATCTCTAAACAAACAGTACTGTACTGTACAGTTTGCATGTCAAAATAGTATATCATTTTTCTATCAAAGCCTTTTTTTAATTATATACAAACCATCAAAATTATACCCCTCTATGTACAAAGTTGCTACTGTACACACCGCATTTTGGACCCATTATTAAAAATGCAATATTACCGACGCTGAAAAGTTTTGAAGTTAATACGGTAAATGCAAGATTCCACGGTCACACTGACGTGCACAGTGCACCCAAGCCAAGACTTTTAGTAATAATGATATAGTATGCATTTACACTAACAAATATTAGGTATCAAAAATATATATATTTTATATCATGTAATGTAATCGAAATGCATAAACGGCTTATGTGTCGTTTGCGAGTTTCTGCGATCTTTTGGCTTCAAAAATACTACCATTGAATTGTATATTCCAACTCGCGGATAACCTAAACCGCAAACATCAAATTAATGAATGTGAACGGGTTCACTGTATATCCCTACTTTAAATAGTCTAAGTATAACAAATTACCTGTTGTTTTCAAATGTAGCGGCTTCAGTGAACAGATAATCAGAAGTCACATGACCGTATCTTTCCCACAGTAGATCTATGTCGGCTAAATTAGCGGTAGCTCTAACATACCATTTAAATAACCATTTTACTGCTCATAGTTATTAGTGATGAAGTGCATTTATTAGTAACAGCGGGTGGGGAATTAAAATGAATGGCCTGTTTTCCACATTTCATTGGTACAGTTGAGTATGGTTTTTGGTCCTATTAATCTCCCTTTTTTTGGTCTCTCTTTCATAGGCGTGTGACGGGACAGATGAATAATTGCGGGATTAAGCAAATTAACTTTGCAGTGTGTTGGAAAAAAAATGAAAATCCCAGACGCACGATTCCATAGCGATGCTCCCCGTTACCACGGCAGCGCTGGAGAGGCCGATGGGGTTTTGTCTTAATGACTGCAATTAACAAGCAATGTGATTAAAGTTTAATGACGTGGCTTTCAACCACTCACCATCATTATTATTAAGGAAATCTCTCTGGACGATAGTCTTGCTCCTCAGAGGCACGATCAATTCATGCTCGATCGATACTAAACGGGTTTACTTGGAGGTTATTCTTACCATTTCCACTCGCCTACTGCCCCTTGTTTAGCAGGAAGAATGGTTGCGTTTGAGTACTTTAGTCTGATTAGGGAGCCTTCACTCTAATTGGGCCCGTCTGTGATTAATGCTTGAAATGCGGATCCGGTGACGTCATCATTTTATTTAACCGGCCGTAGTATCGCAGAACGCTGCACAGATCCACTGGCTACATGCTTAACCTGCTGTTGTGGGCTGACGTGGTTCCTGTAAGGAGAAATGTCAGATCTCCACTGAAGGAGAAAGACAGATATATTGTACCGGTCTAGCAGTCAGGATGGAGTGGCATTGCGGAATCGTGCTTCAAACTGGCCAGTCTATTAGGTAGTTTGCCAACAAGCTGGAGAGTTTGATATAGATGTGAGCTATGCGAAACTACAGACTCTTTTGGGTTTCACTCCCCCAAACAAACTCTACAGGAGCACTTTTGTCTTGCTTCAGGAAGTAGAAAGTTTGTTTTCTGTCCTAATAAACACAGCTCATGAACATCATGAAAAAATTACTAAAATACACAGTCTTTGCAGGTGATTCTGAGCAAGTACATATAACTCTGTGCCACCCATCTGAGCGATGAGCTGTACTCTGCCGGTTCTGGTACTTGGAGCCATTGGACCACACAAAGTTAACGTGAAGCACATAATCCACTTCTCCCTCCACCCCTAACACTCATATTCAGCAGACGTAGCTGACTCTGGAGTCTCCATGTTGTAAGGCCCCGTGTGATACTAGTCAGCGGCCCCCCAGGCGAACCAGGTGGAAACTTTCAAACCGTCTTCTTCTATCTACAGGAGATTCTCCATTCTGCACTCCTGAGCAGTACAAGGAATGCGCAGAGCCAGCACTGGGTGAGTCCAGCCACCGGCGTAAGGTCCACCGTCACTGGTTTCAGTAAAACGGGAAGATAACAGGCCCAAGACATCTCGTCTGTCTGTGTCTGTGTGCTCTAGCATTGCTTCCGTTTCTCCGAAAAATGTATGAGCTTTTCTCACTGGTTCTTACTGCCGTCTGAGGCACTGGCACATCTACAGCTCACAGAATCCATAGTAGCTCCACATCTGCAAGTAGCAACGGCTGTACGCTTATCCCGAGACTTGAGACTGCTTTCATTGAAAGAATCATGAGGTGTATGAGGTCCCTCCAACACCTTAATATATTTTTTATCAAGCACCTTGGAGCAACATCACAACAATCCTTGGCATAATTAGCCAGCTGGCCAGGGAAATGCATTTTGGATGCAATATTGTGAATGAGCTGCAGATGCGTCAATTACACTATGAAACCCGCCCAATATCGATTTGGCAAAAGAACGAAAGAAAATTAATGATTCTATCCAGCAGGGGATGTATGAAATGTTGGATACAGACCAAATTCCTTGCATTTCCTGATTCAATATATGCTAAAGAAAATCTCCATCAACAGCCAGTAACCTCCCATTCTCCATCATTGTCCCGCCCACATCCCGGCTGATTGGCTGTTGACTCTGTTATTATTTACCATTCCACATGCATCGCCCAGCCTCTCCCGGAGACGGAGATTCAAAAAACATGTGTTGCTGACACTCTCTCCCAGCGGACGGCCCACCACAGTCCATGCATGAGAAACAGCCAACCCCCCTCATTCCCCCAGGACTTATTTTGTCCCTTGTGAATTTTTGTTTTTCCACCTTTCTGCCCGTCGCAGGCCGCCTAACGTGGACATTAACAATTTATGGTCAAGTGAGTGCGGCTTCTCTATTCTGTATTCATTACCGCGTTGTTAAGGTTGGCCGGTTCCTCTGCCTTAAAGCTTACTGGATGCTCATGAAAGTCAGATTAGACCGGGATCAGAGCATTTATTTGCATCCATGTCTTTTATTCCAAACGGCTTCCCTTGGGCTGCAGCGATAAGTCCTTCTCGTTGTCAAATTAACATGTGGATTTAGGCCCCCGCTGGGCAAATCTTGCAGTGGCTCCCCCCCTCCTTCGACTACGGAGTGTGGTTTTTGACGGAGCACCTCCGAACGAGCATAGTCCTCATTTAACTCACCGCTGGTTAGCTTTGGGTCTTCGTAAAGCCTCGATACATCTATGGAAATTTCACAATGCATTTCTTGTACTGGTTATGCTCAAATATCGCTAGCCTGCAGGCGAATGAATCGATTAAGCCGTACAATGAAGCGAAGCGCTCTCCGAAATGTGCCAGATACCGGGGGTGGGTAATGTAGTATTTCAGGATGGGGATTTGTAACCCAGAGATAGCTGGCTGAGGTCTGAGGAAGGGTTTTGCTTAGATATCCTTTGGCAAAACGCCTAACCTTAATATATCCAGCTGTTTAAATTGATTTTTTTGCATCAAAATTGGCTAAAAATGCATTTGGCTGCCTGCGGATAATGGTTATCTGTCTCCCTACTGATCACGAACTGGAGTGCAGTGAAAGGCGCTGTGAGTTCGTTTACAGCTGCCAGTGCCGTTCCCTGCCCCTCACAGGAGCGGGCTTATCATTCACGTTTAACCACAAGGGGCACCAAAACCCAAATACCCAGCAGATTCAGGAAACACCCCAAGAGAGTAAATCTGGAATCAAAGCACAGTTAGTCTTTGCAGAAGGCGGCCAAACTGACGTTTTTGCAATGTAGAGACATTCACGGTCCTGAAATTTATTTCTGTAGACTGATACCATCAGCAATACAAAATAAGCGAATAGTTTCTGTTTTGGCAGTTTTTCGTTTGCCCCTCAGTTCTACGATCCTGGCCTTGACGTTTTATATGCTGGTTTATCATCCTCAGTCCCCCTATGGAACGAAAAAGATCTTTCAGCGATAGTGTCAACCTTTCATCTTCAGCCAAATGTCGGTCTCGAGAACTGATGTAGCTTCGGCCGTAGCAGACGATCACCATGGTGGACTCCAAGGACAAGGCAATTACTGTTTATCAGCAGGCAGCTTTGCATATTACTGGACGGACTCAGCTGCAGAGATGAATACACGTGCACTTCTTCATGGGGGCTAACAGTAGGGAAAGTCTGAAACGCCTAAAATCTACCAGTGCTACGTTATATCATCCAAAAGCAGCTGAAAATGCCCTCAGGTTGTGGTCCTGTTTGAATAACGACAGCATTTAATGACCTCACCACCGTAAGGTATATCGTTTACAAACTAGCTAAGAAGTTACAGTAATCTTCTTAAGCATTCAGCTTGTCTTTTGCCTCTGGTTTTTATTAGCCAAACGTGGATCCAATTTGGGGGGGTCTAACCTAGCTAGCAAAGGACAATCAGGCGGCACCCTAGACAGTATGCCAGAATGACCAAAACACCATTTTAACAATATCCTGCATGCTGTTTTTGAGATTTGGACAGCTTGAATCAACATTTGAATGATTTGACACTCTGAAAAACTACATGAGGATTGCCATAGTGATAGTTGCTATGACAAGGTAAAATTTCAGTCAATTTATAAGACATTCTTTTGTGAACAGAAGCATAAACCAATTACTGTTCTGACAAATGGGAGTCTGAATTTTTTGGCGCACAGTTGGTCAACTAACTGCAAACAACGGGAAAAGGTGCTTCACTATCTTAAAAAGAATAGCCATTTTCCTCTCCTGATACCAGAATATCTAATAACTGAGATAAGGGAAACTGGAAGAGCAAACATGCCTCTGATACGCTCATGCAGAGATATAAATCGCCATCTCTTGTTAGGAAGTAGACGCTTGTGGTACGGAGAGGTCACTTCAAGCCTAATGCCAGATCATTGGAACGGAGAGTCACCCAGCGATAAGCAGCTCGCGGGGAAGCAGACCAGCTATCAGCAAATTAGGCAGGATTGTCTGTGTGGAATATCTGATGGATTTACAAAGGAGGGAGGGGTGGGTAATGTGAGCTTTTTAGACGCTGATGCTGTCTTGGGAGTGATCAATCATACCTCATCTTATTTTAAAACTACATTTAACAGAGGGATCTAGTTTTATCTGATCAATTAGCACATTTTAGCTTGTTTTTCTAGTATTGAAATACAATTATTTTCAGATGGGTTTTACAGTATTACAAATGTCCCCATATCGGATGCAATGAGAAACGTTCCATTATCGGCTTAGTCTTCATTATTAAATTTTTTTATTACAGTAGGCAATAAAGGCAATTTATTATGTATGTGTTTCTTAGTTGGAGGGACATGATTAATGTATAGTAAGTATCTGCAAGTCGGCAAAGTTAACCAAAGCTGACTGGGTGAAAGTATAGAAAACCTTAAAGCAGCCGTCGACATACTTAAGAAGTGAATGGGGGGGGGTTATCTCCAATTATTTCCTTCTTCCTGCCCTAATTCCTCGTTGGCTTGGACACTTCTCAGCGACCCTCTCCGAGAAGGAGAACATCAACTGCATCTGTCGAACCCCCTGTAACTTGACCCGGTACAACAAGGAGCTGTCCATGGTGAAGATCCCCAGCAAGACGTCGGCCAGGTACCTGGAGAAGCGCTTCAACAAGTCCGAGAAGTACATCGCGTGAGTGCCGCCACTTTGTCTGAGTGTTACATTAATAATAATTAAGATCATTATTCTGTTTGAAGTATAATTTCCAGTCACGGGTCCGTTGGATAATTTATTGCTCTATAATGTCAAAAAATGATTAGCTAGAATTTCACTTTTTCCTTCATTGACATGATCAGCATTAATCCTATAATATGAAATTAATAATCCGAGTTATGTCTGACTTCCTAAAAATTTCGACCATTTTGTTAGCAAGGTGTGGTCATGTTTAATAAAGGAATTATTTCCGATCCTTATCAAAATGCGCCTGACAGCTGAACTGTAAATTCTGGTGATGCAGTTTCGCAGAAATGCTTCATAAATTGTTCTGATTTTTCTTTTTTTAATGATGCGGTTCTTGGGTATAAGTTTAATAATATGCAAATTTTGGGTAATAGCTTGATATAGAGGTGTTGCGAATGGGCTTCATTTGCCTGTCCAGAAGTGTCATTGTTCCTCTTTGGATAATTATTTTTCACATGTGCAGAATTGTTGGAAGTGTCAGCGGCATCGTGTCACTACTAACGTCATATCGCCATTCCGCTAAGACAAGGGCCTGTGCGTCGGCTTTCTAACAGGGAAGGAAATGGACAGCTGATAGGTCCGGATAATTGATTTCCTGCATGCCGGGAGACCCATCAAATCGGCTGACAGAAGTTCTCCGCCTTTTAATCGGCCTGTCTCCCTCATTTAGTGAAGGAGCCCCAGAGCACCATGCTGTCTCTCTCTCAGACCCGTAGCCCTGTCCAGATGTAAGCGTCTCGTACTTTAATATACATAGACCAGTATTGATTTTTAAATACTGGGCAAATTGCAGTTTAGCCTCATTTGATGGGCTCCGGAGTTACTTCAGACCTGAGTTTGACGACATTATTGGACGTGAGAATGCATGAATTATTGCACAAGAGAGGCTGTTAAGGCAGAAATGTATTTAGCTATGACTTAATGTATGGACTCCACAATACAATAGGATGGATCTCATTGTACATCTACGTGTCTTGTTCTCAAATCCCCATTAACCATGCAGCAGCTATCATGGCCAGCCTTGTTCATTCCCTTTATGAGGCATACTTGGACGTCCCCCATAATGTCCCCCCATAATACCACCCCCCCCCCCAGCCTCCTTTGCTCCAGACTGCAGAGACCTTTAATCTGATTTTAATCTGTCGTTCTCTAAGATTGTCTAATTCCTAGGTCGACTCTCCATCTCTCTTGACATTAAGTGATGTTTTATTTGCCATGTGCACAAGTAACCTGAAATGCTTAACGGCCTCGCTCTGTGATGCCCTGCTCGTGCGATCCTCCCGTGTGCCACGCCCCCTGATTACCCACGTGTGATTCCCTGATTGTCTCCAGCTTTGTCTAGTTAGTTTGCTCAGTCTTGTCTTTTTAAGTCCTGGTCTGACTTGTTTCCCCTGTCTGTCATTGATGTTAGCCGATGTCCGTTGTGTCCTGTGCCCTGCTTACCCCGATTAAACCCCAGTTTACCCTGTATTCCGCCTGCCTGCCTACTCCTTGCTCGTTCGCCTGCCCCAGCGATCGTCCGTTTACTTCCGATCGTGACACGCTCAAGGGCCCGACGGCGATAAGACTATTCTGCCAAGGACCGGACTTGAAACGATGACCTTCTGATCACAAGCACAGAGGCCTAAATCGCTGAGGCCCCCCTCCCTTTATGAAGTATGATGGTATCGATTCACCGCTGATGGTCTTAATAGTAACTGTGACGACCAAAAAAATATGTATTTGAGATCATTGAAAACATGCTGAGCAAAAAGGTCCTTGTGGTTCAAGTGGTTCGACTTTTTTTCCCGTAAATATAATTATTGTACACACCTGCCCTCCTACTATAAGACATCCTATTTGACCTAAGAAGCTGATGTTCCAGCTGCAGCTCGCTGGGCTCCAGTTTTCCAGTGAGACATCTGGCAGCATAACACTCGCTGGCACCGTGAACAGTTGGCTGTTTGCCCGGGTGCCTAGCAAGCCCCCTAATGCGGGCCACCTTCTGTGTAAAATGCCTCGTAACATGTTCCCCTGTACTTCCTTGTTCTTCAGGGACAACATCCTGGTCCTGGATGTGTTTTTCGAGGCCTTGAACTATGAGACCATAGAACAGAAAAAGGCCTACGAAGTCGCCAGCTTGCTCGGTAAGAATGTTGGGGCAATTGTAGGATTTTTTTTTTTAAGTGGAACAGGCATGAGAACAGCCATCATTCCAACCTTATCATTAGCCAATGGTATGTTTTAAATCGGTGAGTGACAGGGGAGAGGCATACCAGGAGCCACGCCCCCTAGAGGCGAGTTTGGATATTTGTCTTTGTGGCCATGGGCATGACAGCGAGGTGATGTGCTGGTTAATGCTGTGTTGTCAGGTGACATCGGGGGACAGATGGGACTGTTCATCGGCGCCAGCATCCTCACCATCCTGGAGCTCTTTGACTACGCGTACGAGGTCAGAAATCGGCCAGGGGATATAGGGAATAAAACAGACTGTCAGATGAAGGAGTGGAAGGGAGCAAGGATATCAGTTTTCCCCTGGTGGGGGGGGTGCCCTACTCCAAGCCGATTTTTCTGCTCGGATATCAAATGTACACTGACAAATCTTTGCCTCCAATACACCAAAAATGCAAAGAAAGGTTATGAAAGAAACCTTTTTCATTTTTAATAAAATAGGCTCAGAGTTTAAAGGTTCCCTTTGACTGAAACTTCAAGTGCGGCTGCTGTATCAACAACTTTCAAAGCTACTTTTAAAGAAGAATACT
>JAODJX010000120.1:884399-900739 GCA_026776945.1 Isichthys henryi | reverse complement strand
ATACATATACAAGGTATGGGCTGAAATTCGGCTCGGCCAAAGTTTGGGATTAGTTCTCTTAAAACTTTTTTAGTTTTAAAGTTTATAATCATACCAATGATTTAAGAATGGGGTGAGTTTATAGTGAGGCAGCAAAACAAAATATGCCTAGAAAGAATTTCAATATATATCCTATATAATCGTCAATATAGTGGTTAGTATCATAATCAAGTATGGTCATGCGATTGCGTCCTTCCAACTGCTCGTACAAGTTGTGACCTGCTCTGTTCTTTGCCGTCAGGTAATAAAGGACAGATTGTTGGACATGTTGAGCCGGGAGGAAGAGGAAGGCAGCCGGGGCGAGGATGTGGTAAGATAAAACCTTCTATTTATATAATTCTTAAAAAAAAATGTAAATTACAGAATTTAGATTAGCAAATCTGTTTGTCTTTATGCAACAGAGCACTTGTGACCCTATGGTGAACCATTCGGAAGCAATCAGCCACACGGTCAGCGTGCCGCTGCAGACCACACTGGGGACGCTGGAGGAGATCGCCTGCTAACAGTATTAAGGGCTGTGTCTCGACTCCTCAGCCCTGGCCCCGTTACCTTGGGGACAGAGGACAGCAGGGCACGCATGCCAGGCACTGAACAGACACAATGGCATACAGGAGGCACAAAAGACTTGGGGACCAAGTTGGTGCCAAATTTATTTTTTTGTGTGTGTCCCTTTTCAACGTTCAGCACAAATGGGGACTGGGGACTTGTCTCCTCCAGTCTGCTGCCCCGCTGGTGATGGAGCGAAGGGAACATTCTGCTCCTCTATTCATTCCCCCCCCCAACTGTGACTCATCCTGGACACTACCAAAAACGGGATGGGGGGAGGGAGGGACGCAATCTGTACAGACGTTTTTGTGTATACGAGTCACCTGTGCCGTTCGACACAGTTCACAGCCTACTGCCAGATGTACATCGTAAACTGTCCGACATGCATGTCCGTGGTTTGGATACTGTTTTTACTGATGCCATGACTCTTGTGTTGCTTATTTTGCACTGTCCCCCCCCATGACAGTATAGCGACCCAAGTGAGGTATGTTAGGCTTTTGAGGCCATCTTGCCAAGCAGTTGGATCTGCAGGGGGGCAGCAGTCTGTCAATATACCATCATAAACAGCTTTCCGTGTTAATTAAATGGCGTGTGCCGTGAGCTTCGTGTGTCGTTCGGGAGTTATACTTATTTCTAGTCACGGAGTTTCGTTGACCGTCAACGGCGTCCGTGCCATCATAAGATCTGCAGCTGAAGGAACGCCGGATGGAGCCACAAGGGTGTGGAGGTAGGGTGAGTGTAAACAAGCAGCAACAACAGAGGTCAGTGTTGGCCAGTGGGGTGACAACTTCCTCTGAATGGCACCTACACACCGGAGACTGTAGTTGAGCTTTTAATAACCACCTCCCTCTCCAAGCTCCACAACTAAACATACATATGCTCCCACACGAGGTAGACAATCACCAAAAAGGCAGTAGCATGTGCTTTTTGTTCCAGCACATTCTTACATCCATGGCATACTAATGACATATTTCTGGAAATTTCCATTTACTGCATCCCATTTATTCTTCCTTTAACCTGACGTAAAAATTCCTTCATCGTGCTTCTATCTGAGTATTTATAAGGCGACCTCACTTTTTTGTTGTCTTTTGCTGTTTGACAATGATGAACTGTTCTGAAACGAGGACTAACGTGGATTGCTAAAACACGCACCAAGCTGCCATCCAGTACTTTGTGCTTGCATGATGGAGAAATCGGCATGCAGATGCAGTCCCCAATCCTGGGATTAAGGAACCCTGACTTTACAGAGTGCACACACATTGGTTTGGTTTTACTTCTATTAAAATGGTGGTTTTATATAATCAGGTAAAGCAGGCAGTCAACAGAAAGAGCCTGACAAAGCATTTAAGCCGATACAAATAACGTTTCCCGTGTCATATAGACACTACAGATTAGTTTGATCGAACAGCAAATGTGTAATATTTTCATTTCTCCATAAATATAAATACATAAAGATAAATATTATCAGGAGTAACACACAGAATACTAAGAATGGTTATTGTAGATTTTCTCTTCCTGCAGATCATTGGTTTAACGAAAAAATTATAATTATATTAAAAAACCAAACCAGAGATATGGCTCTAGGCAGCCAACAGTAGCTAGGTCAAGGGTCAACAAATACGATCAGCTAGCTAATTCAGGGTGACTGTACATAGTCTTTTTCCCATACTTGTTCTTTTTTGGGACAAAAATATGCCTGAAATGTCCATGATTTTACTTTGTTTCATGCTGACGTTTGCTTTCTACAGTCAGAATGCTGTGTGCGTATTTGCGTTGCCTCTCTTTGCGTTCTGTCGACACTGTCCTCGTTTGCAAAGCAAAATATTGTCATCCTAGCTAAGTTTAGCTAGCCAACAACTGAAACCTTACCTTATAGTTGATTAGTTTGTTCCTGTGAGTGGGGGGAAGATAGTTTGATAGAAAGTCTTGTTATTTCCCACTCATGTGTACTATTGACGCAGTACATATACATGGGAGAGTAGACTTTTCGTTGGTGTGGACCATCCATAATGTTTGCATCTAGGTCACTGGGCAGACTGAAGGTGACTCACTGTTGAAGCAGAAACCACAAAACTGTAGAAGGAGATGATGCCAGTCGGTGAAGTGCTGAGTGTCAACGCCCTCACCAGTTATAAGTGTTATATAAAAAAAAGGTACATCTTTTTTTAGTCAGAAGCTGGAGCCAGAAGCAGGAAAATTCAATACGTTAGAATTTCCGAGATGGATTCCTTTTCCATTTACTATAAGACTGCACCATTAAACTATACCGAAGACACTCGAAATGTTTGGTAACGATAACGATGATTCATAGCTTAATATCAGGCTAACATCTAGAGGCTAAACTCAATGTAAAATTAATGATCTCCTCTGTTTCAGCACCTCATCGAAGTTCATTAAAACCAGATATCAGAACTTCATCTTATCAGGATTATGCTCACGCGTGTGATAAATAGTCCCCCAACTCGTAGCCTGAACATTATAAGTCTGGGTTTTCGTGGCCTTGCAATTAGCAAGTCGTCGATGGAACTATGTCGTATAACAACTGTCTGTGTCATTAGGATGCCCGCAT
Organism: Isichthys henryi; assembly: GCA_026776945.1. NCBI lineage: Eukaryota > Metazoa > Chordata > Actinopteri > Osteoglossiformes > Mormyridae > Isichthys > Isichthys henryi. The sequence continues at coordinate 897,585 of JAODJX010000120.1, read as the reverse complement.
GCCTATTGGCTGACAATTTATGGAGGAAACTGTAAAACGCTACATAGCAGTTCCAATTTCATTTCCCTATGGTTAGAGTAACTAGCCAATTAACTTTTTAGAGTGTAAACAATCTAATGAATATATTTTCCTGTAAGTTACCTTCTGCTTTGGCCAAGCAATGTGATGGGGATTCTTTACCGTTGACGCTGTCATGTTATTTAAGAAGAAAACTGGATAGATCCGGGCACTGCCCCCACATCTCGCCCTCGTTTCCTTCTCAGCGTGATCGCTGCCGCTCCAGATCAGTAATTGGACTGTTTCTCCCTGTCAGTGTTTTCTCACTGTACAAACATGTTAATAAATGCACATATCAAGTAGTTCTTGTGTGTCTTTCCATTGTCATGTGCAACACTCTTATATTTGCATGGAGTTCTCAGATTGTTACCGGCAATTAAAATGTTCAAACAGCAAAAATAATGCCATATAACCAATAGGGAAAAATAATCGGGTGCAATTTTGATTTGTTAAAGTGGTAGGTGTAGATATCCCAGCCTTCAAGTCATGTCGGAAAAAACGTAAATACGAGATGAGCGTACGTGAACGCCACTAGAAAGTCGTATTTACCAAAGGGAAACTCATTAGCACAATCATGGAAGAGGCAATGGATAGCTCCATCGTGAAAGGCAAATTATTTTGAAAGTAGTAAATTTTATGTGGCGTGTCATTGGAGTATTCTGAATTGTTGAGGAGTTTGTTATTAAATGCTGTACTGGGGGAAAAAATAGTCAGCTACCTTACTAGGTCAGCTACCTGCTGTTCAAGCAAGGGATTGTGAGAAGTTCAATTAAGGTTACAAATGTATTTAGGCTTCGGAGGAGCGAAAAATGCAGCAAAACAAAAGTTACTTTCGTCATGTCGTAATTATGATTTTCCAGCTCTCTAGTCGGATCTTCTGAGTAGGACTTGAAGGCAGCTTATGTTCAACAGATTAAGTAGCTTTCTCAGAGCCTGAATGTGACATATCATTAGGTTAACAATGGTCACTAAATATGGCATCTAATGTAACCTCCTAGTTATCTCCTGTGTCCAGATTTGACGGTAACATATTTTACATGCTGGGGATTTAAATGCCACCATACTATTCGCAACCATCAACTTCTCCATTTACATTGATTTCTCTTCAACACAAATCTGAAAAATGTTCAATCACCAAAATATGGCTCAATTCGTAACACAGTTACACAACAACAGGTATGGGTGTATCAATACCAACCCTAAACCAAACAATTGCACTAAGCCTAACAGCAATTCTAATCCTAGGTCTAATCTTAATGGAGACCCTAAACCAAAATCTAGCTCCAAACCTGATTGGAACCCTAACTCTAGCTCTAACCCTAAGCCTAGGCTTGGACATAAACTCAGAGTTAGACTGAAGTCTAAGTCAAAGTCTAAATGTAACCCCAGCATCTAAGCTTAAGTCAAAGCCTACATCTGACTGTAGCGCCTAACACTTAGATCTGATTTAAAAAGCTTAACTCAAATCCAAAGCCTAAATATCACTTTAGAAATGTTCAGTTATCATAAATATACAGAGCTCACAGAAAATCTTTGGATGCTTAATTCTGTAAAAATGTTGCAAATTTAATGGTTCCATAACAAATGTCCAATGTCAAGCGATGTTTCTCCTTGACACAACTGGTAACACGTATACACTAAAACGGTGGGGGAGGGGTGTTAACACCAACATTAAACCTACCACTAGTACTAAGCCTAATAGCACATATCTGTTATCTGCTATCTATTCTCCACACAGACATTTTCTTTTTTATTAAATCTCATTATATTTTTGACTGGCTCATTCAGTTCTCCTTTTTCCCATTTTGCCATTAATTGTAGTTGTAGTCACTGGTTCCCAAAGGGAGACTAAACACAAATGCTTGGTGTTTTATGTTATTGCAGAAGTGTTACTAATTAAAAAATGCCCAGTGAGACTGTGTTTCAATGAACTTTTTAACTCAGAACTGTAAGAATTATTTAGTTTGGGTCTCAAAGTATAATTTGGCTTTGAATTTATTACTATTTGAAGTGAATGTTTTACTTCAAACTACTTGTTGTTTCTAATGTGATATATATTTCTTTTTTGCAAACAAATGGATAAAAATGATTTTTGTTATAAAAGCAATAAATTTGCAATATTGTTAATTATGGAATTAAGTAAATGCCCCAAGTCTTTCTGTGAGTACTGTATCTCAGTTGGTAGTATATTTACACCGAAGGGTGGAGGATGTCAATACATATTTTTTTTTTTTTTTTTGCGATAACCATTCAAAAGTGTGCCTTTTGCTATTTAACGTGTTTCTGTGAAAATACAAGTACAGCAGATAAGACGATGTACATAGTAAAAATGCGGTTCCTTATCTTTCATTATGAATCTGCACGCTACAATGTACAATTTGCCTCGCTTCACCACTAAAGCTAACAGCTAAATGGCTGTGAACATAATACCCAGCACACCCCCGGTATTTGACTGCATATTTAGATTTTGTACATACTGTAGTGCCTTGCTTGCCTAGTGTCACAATGAGCTGAGCACTATTGAAAAAATTCACAATTTACCAGTACATGGCGATGTACATTTCCTGTAACTGTGTGTGTGGTATAACTAATTGAATTAAGCGAGTGGGTTTTCGGAGTAGCTGTGACACAAAATGGCACCGTTTAAAGGCTCTAAATTTAAACTGAAAGAACAGTGTTAAGTCAGCGCTGTGCAGGCCGGGGGCTGGTGCTAAGGACGTGTCTTTTGTGTTTAAACACCGTCATTCCTTTTTATGTTATCGCAGCACCTGCTTTCTCAGCATTTCTAGTTTCTCCATCTGATGAAGAATCCTGGAGCCCCCTCGAGTCACCCCCCTCCCCCACCCCCAGTAAATATATTTTTGGCTTTTGAGAATTTCAGGGAGACATGATTTTTTTTTTTTTTTAAGTGAATTTGTTCCCTTCTGCATTCAGAGACATCTACGATTCTCTGCCACCCCTGTATTCTGTCAAGGACATTCACAGATAGCTGCGTACTTAACCGAGAAATTCAGTGCAAGCCCTTGCTGAAACGCCAATACAATAAAATCGTTCCATTCAATTTCAATTCATTCTGCGTTCAGTTTCTATTTGCTGTGTGCTCACATTTTCTCCTGTAATTTAACTGTTACAGCTAGAGAGAGATTTTCTATGTAATAATGTGAAAACAAGGTTTGATATGCAGCACTGTGCAAAAGTCTTACGCAGTCAAAGGAAGTGATGTTTAAATGAGCTTCATGGTGCAGAAATATTATATTTTCTCTCTCAAAGTGTAACAGCTTAGCCATTTCAAAACCTCTCCCAAAGGCACCTCAGTATCTGCAGCAGCCCTCCAACACAACCATATAGTTTTTGACTTGACTACTAGCACACCATGTTTGGCTAATCAATACTTCATTGAGCTATTTAACTAATTAAGTTAATTAGTTAATTGAGCTGGTGGTGAAATTCAACAAACACATGGAATGGCTGTGGTGCCCCTGAGGAGAGGTTTGGGTTGAGAGGTTAGATGTTCATCTATAACCATCCAACTAGATATCAGTAACTTCTTGGAGAACAGAAGAATTTTTTGTTAGTTTTTACTGCATTATTGTAAACTGACATCTTCTAATACTCTAACGTTAAACTGTTTTTTTTTTTCCAGAGCAAATATACACACAATCTACACTATACTTACTATGACTGCATAGGACTTTTTCACAGTACTGTACAATTACTACTTCTGTCCACTATTCACATTTAACGATTCAGGTGTTGCTTCACAAATTTGTTGCTCATTCTGCTTACCATTGCCTTACCTGAATTTACTAAGAACGTCATTGTACAAGTTAGGATCGGACTGTACAAAACTGAAGCAGTGCTTTTCTCCAAGCTAACAGAATCTGTGAACCTCAGAGTGGAGCATTCAAACCATGAACGTCAACAGTCTCATCAGGAGTCCCGCAAATGGACTGAAGTCGCTTCCAGTTCCAAACTGGGCACATTTCTTCGCAGGAGCTGAAAAGGATGAACAGGGCTCAGAAAATGATATTGCTTCCCCTGGAAATGCCTCTCCTTCACCGCAGGTGATGATATAAGCTCCCCCCCCCCCCATTGGAAATGTACTCTGCTATAAATCAGTGTTTTTAAACCAGTTGATCGCAACGCACCTCCCCAAGCCAACAAGCCTTTTTAGTTCGTTACTTAACGGCCAAGGAAAAATGCGGGTTCTGACACTAAGCCTGTTAAGAACCTTCGAGAAGATAAGAATCTTTATTGCGATTCAGGCCTCGTTTTAGCAAAACATCTTAAAACATATAACTCACAAGTAATTCGGCCCCATCCTGTCGTTTTGGTAACTACAGTGCAGCCTGACTCCCTGTCTTTGCTTGGCTTACTAGGTAAGCTGATGTATGCTCCCGCCTCCGAAAACCAGGGTCATAAGATTCAGGCGGCTGCTTAAAGAGATTAAGGCGGCACTGACCTGACCCCTCTGCTCCGATCCCAGAATTCATAAGCGATTCGCACTGCGTTTCTCCAGATCCAAAAAGCATAAATCTCCATGTAGATTCACATCTCACACATACGCACCAGCGAAGTCTTGGCCAGAGGTCCATATCCCCAAGTCCTTTTCTTCAAATTCCATTGTTTTTTGGTTTTTTTTAGAAAGTAAAAGTTTCTAAATAGCCACACTGCAAAGTAAACACTTGCTCAGCATCTGTGGTAATTTGGTTTGTTTACTAGCAAAAAAAAATATATATATACAATAGAAATGTTATTATGGCGGCATAAAGCTGACACTATTTATATGTAATGCCCTAATGAGCTAGAATGAGTCTCACAATTGAGCATCTAATTCTGATGAAGAAGGAGCGCACTGTTACTGGACACTATTAAGAAACTAGCCCACTACTTCCTGATATTGAGAAATAGGGTCTTGGAAAGTATCCAGGATCTCAAGAACCTCTTTAATACAGCCATTGCCAGAGCATGAAGCAGCTGTCAAGTGTGGGACCTCACTACCCACTTTGAGGTCCTAGCCAACGTCATCTGACTGAGTAGCTCTTGAGAAATGGTGACGATCACTTTGCTTCCAGGCAGCTGAGGCTCAAATGGCTGGAGAAAGTGCACGGTCACACTGCAGCAGTTCAGCTGCACTTCGTAAGGAAAGCTCTTACGCAACCTGCACACCGTGGCAGTGAAGACACGCTGCACTAATGGAGGGGTCACACTAGGCCCATTCCCACATTCTGGCTCTCCTGTCCCCACTCTGATAAGCGGTGACTCAGAAGGAGTGCTGGTACTAAAATATGGGGTCGACTGGAGTGTCAAAGCCGCTCCTGGACCAGAAACCCCCTAGAGGTGCCTGCAGCGTTTGAGACGTTCATCTTGGATGACACACCAACATAAGCACATAAAACAGACCACCTTCTTCCCACAGGAAAGGCTGTGCCAAGCATTGACTAAGAAGGACAGAACTCCCTAAGGAAAAAAGAAAAATGACCTTGATATTGGTCTGGTCATTGGGATTGGTGGTTTGCTGGAGGAAGAACACTTCGGGCCATAATAGTGCAGAAAATTCATAGCTACACAGAGGATCACCTTTATTCTCCGGTATGTTTTTGTTATCCTTCAGCTGAACAGAGTCCGAAAGATTATGTAAGAGCTCAGCAGCCTTCAGAAGCACACCGGCACCTGCCAAAGGGGACAGACTAGGAGGATCTGAGGCGGGATTGCAGCAAGCCCTTGGTGGGGAGCCGTAAACCACTCAAACGTGACTGAAGGTTGATGTTTATCACTTCTAGAGAGATCAGATAATCACGACTGTTAGAACATCCCATCTAAATTATTCGAGAGGAGGCTATTGAAAGCACTTCCCTCTAAATCTCTCTTTTCACCATACTGCTTGTTGCCAGTAATCACCCGAGCCACACAGAACTACAGGACAGACCTTTTATTTACCTTCTACACTTCTTAAACCAGAGTAACCCACAATAAAAGGCGCTCACTGTACACCCCTCTCTGGACGGGGCCTTCATAGGAAAGATGCATCACTGCCCAGCACTCAACATACTTCTCAGGTGGGGTTACTGGGAAAGAACAAGAGCTGACCAGTCCAACACAAGCCTGAGCCAGTTCCACAGAGCTCAAAATAGCCTTCATCATCCTTTCCAGCACCTTCTTCAGGCCTACGTTCTTGACAGCTAATAACGTTCAAACAAAGCAAAGGGTAAGTGCAATACCAGGCTCTCTCTGTCCATTGTGAATTCTGGGGTACACCCTGGATGAGATGCCAGGCTTCCACAGGACAGATACACACAAAATATGGACATCAAATTGTAACAAGGGGACAAAGACAAAACTATCCACAATAACGCACCCCCAACGCTGCAGGTGTGAAGCAACAACGCTCCCCACTGAGTCACCAAGCTATCCAATAGCAGATCATCCTCTGATTTATTTAGTAAACATTAACTGAGCAAGTGCTGCAGTTTACTTTGTTTGTACGAACATGAAACTCACCTCCCCTGCAAACATACTCCAAACCTGCTTAATCCTTGTAGGGTTGCGGGGTTGCAAGGCAAGGAATCACCCAGTATAGGAGGCCAACCCATCACACCGAAACTCAACTTAAACGTTAAATTATCAAGACAAGTACGTCTCCGCCAATACCTCTCCTCACTGATATGTTTCACTTTCCTGCGAGAAGAATTTTATTGCCCGACAATGTTTGGAATTGCATTAAATTCGAGACAAATGACAGGAATATGCGAAAGCTTAATTTGAGACCATCTCCCTGAATTACATTACATTTTACGAGCGTATGAAGAGGAACATCCTCATCCATCAGGTGCTGAATGGTGGTCGGAGCACCGGGAGAACTGGCTGATTGTTTCTGGGTCTGCTGGACATACTGTTAATTTACTGGGTTCTACTAACAAGGTCGGACCATTTTAATTAACGTGCCATTGCTATAGTCTGAAGCTGCATGTTGTGTGTCCCCCCCCCCCCCAACTTGATATTGTGGTATAATCCAATACATATTTGTCATTAATACACAAAAGGCTGATGTGGGGTGTAATAATCTGCATAAGAAACTTTATCTTAGAGCGCGTCATTGGTCAAAGACATGGCCGCATATCTGTACTGGAGATTATTATCAGCAAAGCTCAGGCGTGAAATGAAACAGCAGAGTTTCCAAGGTGAATCCGGAACCCTGGTGAATTTCGCGAAGTTTCTGCAGGTTTCTTGTGCTTTCGCAAACATTTTTCCGAAGATTCACAATAAACGCTCTCTGCTCTCCTGCTGAATGGGGGCCCTAATGCTCCGATGCACTTTTTTTTCAGTCTATTACTTCCCCCTGGATACCTGCGGGGGGGGGGAGCCAACAAGCAAGTTGCTGTGGAGGTTGAAAGTTCAGGAGTACATTATTACTGATCACTAATGCCCAGCTCCTTAATAATGCGCAGCTGTGCTCCATAATAACCTACAGCTATGTCTTTCGCAGCAAACCATGCCTACAGACTAGCTAAGTGAACAGCAACAGCCGGTACAGAACTTGAACTGGAGACTTTAAGTTGGATATAGCAAAGCAGTGATGACTTCTAACATATACCTCAGCTACTAGTAATCGATAATGAATTTGACGCATGAATCAGCCAACAGTGTATCGGCCCTGAAATTGCTGATCAAAGCTGACCACTAGCTAAAGGTGCCATTACTCTGGAAAGACCCAGTATTTCACAGCCTTCATCACTTATGACAATGGCACTGATTAACAGGGATATGCTGAAGGTCGGTCATGCCAACCGAAATGTTCATTTTCTCCTGATAGCTAGCTGCTTATATGAGACGTTTACCAAGGGTTCTTTGTTAAATTATTTTTGATTTCCAAATCGGGAGAACACAACTTTCCACACACACACGCTGCCCAGGTTACGATGGTCCGATTAACGATGTTTTGACTTAAGATGGGTAATTTTCACTTTCAGTACATTATTTAATGAATTACATGAGATATTCGACATTTTATTATAAAATAGGTTTTGTGTTAATGATTTTGCCCAGCCGTAGGCTAATGTAAGTGTTCTTAGCAGGTTTAAGGTAGGCTATGTTAGGTAGGTGTATTGTATTAAATACAAATGTATTAAAATACTTTTTTGCCTTATGATAAAATATAACCCCATCATAAGCCTGGGAGAGTGTGTGTTAATCAATCTATAAACATGTAGCTAAAAGACAAATAATAATAATAATAATGACGTTTCCAGTATTTAGGCCTATTTCCAGAACATATTTCTGATTATATTCAAATTTAATCAAATGTGCTTTTTTTTCCATTTTTATCTGCTAAAGTTATTATTTAAAATTTTTTGTTACTTTTAAGAAATATTGCAACGAATAGTGTTGAATCTATTTTAAAAGCAACGGGACATTTACACATTTTGTGGCACAATAATAGTACATTTATATAAGATAAACACCCCATCCCTGCAGAACTGTTCCAGAGACCAGGGGGCAGAGGCGGTGTTATGCCTTTTATAAACCAAGAGCCAGGAATAAATCCCTCTGGTGGAGAAATATCTAAAAAAAAAAAAACAGTCCTGATCTTTCCTGCACTCCCAGATACACCACACTGGGCAAGATGCGACGGGCAGTATGCATTTCAATGCAACGGTGCAGCAAAACTGCCGTCACTTTACAGACTGAAGAGGAAAAAAAACGAGGAACCTCAAAGACAGCTCATGTCTGACAAGGTCTAAAGTATCACATGTCAGGAAGAACGTCTGCTTTCCTCCTGCTGCAGATATAGCTTCTAACAGAGGCCCTGCCTACCTGACATCTGAATGTTGGTCAGAGTGTAAGATATTTATATTCTGGATATATGTTGCATCGATTCGTGCTGACATTTTAAACATATACAGAATCTCCCTTAGGCCTAAGTTTTTAAATATATAATTCATAAGAAAGAGGTACGACTGGAAATATATAAATCAGCGGCAAGCCAGCGATCAGCCTGCATCGCCCTGGCCTACCTTACCAATAAAGTATTTATGAAAGTTTTTTCCCCGCCCAAAAAAACCCGAATTCATCTGGCCGTAAGTTTGAAACGCTAATAATGGGAAAAAGATAAATATTGACGGTCTCCCTGAAAGCGACCTTTGGCGTCCACGCAAGAGCATTATTAAAAACAGCCCTCAGGAGTGAGATTGAAACCAAAAATCCGGGACATAAGAGACGGCCGGAGGGATGACTGGCGGAGTAAATGTGTAGGTACCGTACGCCTAGTTTCCCTGATCGGGTTGTATAAGGTAGCGGCGTTTCGAGCAAATATATATGCCACCCATTGGTGCATCACAGCCGTTATTTATTATAAAATTTAATGAAATCTCTAAGGAGGAGAGCGATCAGACCTCCCCTTCTCACACCCACCACCCCCTCAAAAACGGCACAATATAAAAGTACAAATTTTCTCTTAAAAGCCGCGTCGACAGTAAAGCGAACGTTAATTCATGTTAGACACGTCTGTTTCAGGATGCAACTGCAGGAATTACTTTTTTTATATTTCAGGATTATGTCTCCTATATAAGAAAACAGGCAATGAAAACCAATAATAGTATTTCGCCAGATCGTGTTCTTGTAATGCAACAATACAGCGCTACTGAATGATGGTGCAGCAGCACCGTACAGCACGTCATCTAAACAATGTGAAGCACTGAAAGGCACATTTAAGTTTACATAGTTATTAAAATGATTTATATACAAACGTATATGAATAAAAGTAAAATGTGCACAATTTATAATATTATTGTATATTTGCATCGTAAAAAAGAGTTTGTGTTTGCATTAGCTTTTGCTGCATATGAACGTTAATGTTGTGTTTCTGATCCAGGTCTCACTGAAACAGATTTACCTCCCTGTGTGTCCCAGCTGTCAAGTCTGTCCTCCCCCCTGCAAACTCTTACGGGCGTCCTTCTGCGCTTCCCAGACGGGCAGTCCCCAGGAAGTCCAGCAGGGGGCACACCCGAGCCATACATCAGGCTGTCTGTCCCTGGGGCTGTACGCCAGTCGGACTGCCAAGTGCACCAAACTGCTCCAGCTGGGCCGGTTTGCATTTGGAGGAACAGGAAGGCAACAGGGCTGTAACAACAAACAGCAAATTAAAATCGCATTTGATTAGCAGACAATGCTATATGGAGGGCTAGACATCGTTTAAAAGAAAAAAAATAAATTACGTGAAAACAGCTTGCCTTTTGATCTAGCGTATAAAGTATATCTTCAGAAATATAGTGCTACTGGGGCAGTACATCAATTCCGCAGGTCGTGTTATCATCTCACTCCGGCATTGTGGATACGATTTCCCACCGTCAGCTCCCCCAGCATGCTCTCCTTATATTCATGAAACTTTCCTCCCGTAGTCCGAAAACATTTTTCTAAGTGACCTGCGAGTGTGAATGGGCTTGCATTCTGTCCAAGATTCAGCTCTGAATTTCCAGCATCGGCCTCAGGTTCACTGCAGTACTGTGCTGAATTAGTGCTCACTAAAGATGGACAGATGCAAGGATGGAAGGACACAGTACTGCTATGAAAGAAATATGCTCTCATCTCATGATCAAATAGGTGCACATTTCAAACATCACATTTATTCCATCTTATATCATATTGAAAAAGACCACCCACAGTTCCCCGTTAAGCCGTGAAAGGATTCTACAGTGACGCTAAACGGAATCAGATCATTATTGACTTGTTTAATCCTGATTATACCTGACATTGTTTACACTGCAGTAGGCTAATTTAAAATAGCGTTACGGGGTGATAAGGCCACGTCTTTACCTTTAACATTTTGTTTGCTTTGAAGAAAAGCTATTTATTTAATCCCCCCATTATTTGATCCTATTTCTTTGTAGTTTCACCAGCTATGGGTCAAAATAGAGACGGCAGAGCTTACTATCTTAACGTTCCTAGGAATCTGTCAATTTAAATTTTCTGAATACAGTAATGTCGGTTGTACGTGATTTTTATTTTAATCACATGCATTTCCATACATGTGCGAGTGCAACAGCTTAATGCAATAAGTTCTTCAAAGCTCAGAATAAAACATCAAACTCATCCTCTTGTTTTCATCGACTTAAACTGCTGTTAAGCTAACCTCAATTTCAAGATCTGACAGGCGTTTCGCTACAAAACCACTGTAGGACTTGAAAAGCCTGGATCAACCCTAAAACCTTTATTTGCTATTGATTTGTGCTGTAATATTTTCTCATAGGACTGTAGCCCCTACTTTAATACGAGGGATTAGACATGTTACTGACTTCATTTTGCAGGCCAAGTTTACTGGGGCAATGATAAGACCCCTGTGTGAGATTTCACACAAATATGGAAATTAGGTGACTTCTTAAAAGAAGACATTAATAAAAGTGGTTATGATATTTGAAATTGAGTGCGGAGGGTGTATGTGGTGTCATTAATGAGATTATCGCAGTCATGGTGCAGCTGAGAATACTGGGTGTTATATCTAATACCCAGAAGGCTTACCATTAGAATAACCAGGGCGTCATTTATAAAGGCTTCGTACAAACAAATTTGCTTTGAAACATTCGTAAGCACATTTATACATAGATTTTCGGATTTATAAAGTCACAACGTAAACAAAACAAACCCTGAAGATGTTTGCACATTTACGAATGGTTCGGAGCAGTCGTACGAACGTTTTGGAGGAAGCGGAAAAGAGCGACATCTAGAGGTCATATGGAAATGTGCATCCAACTCCAGTTGTATTTATAGCTAGTTTTTATGCGCTTGGTGAAAGGAGCTTTAATACAGAAATATTTTTAGTATATCTGATATACAACAAACATTCAGCATGTTTTATTTTTCAATCAATAGATTTATGCAGGTCTCTACCAATATATTGTATTTATTGCATGTTAGATATGCACGTAATCCTACTGACAAAGTACAGGTACCATCACATGTGCACCCCCCATGTACATCGAATGAGTCAATCAGCAAAAAGACTGCCATCCAGTAGGGGGTGCTGGAGATTCTCTGCACTCTCAACCAGTTCATGGATTAGAGATTGGATTACCTTCTCCAGTATTCACAAGGCTGAATGAGTTTCTAAAAGTATCATGACGATCGAGATGGTGTACTTTGATAATAGCTATGGTTGTCTTGCCTTGTTTCCATACCCTGTAGTTCTCAGCATTCCTGCAAAATCTCTTCCCCGGGAGGTCATCATAAAAGGGTCAAATTCTGCCATATTTCCTTTCTAGACCTGATGTACATCGATAATCCTGGGATGAAGAGGATGATGGTGTTTTTAAGGCATGAACAAGGGCTTTGGCTGCGTTCTAACAAAGACCTTCGGCGCAGACCCCCAAGTGCTTATGGGACTGCAAAGAACACAGTGACCTTTCAGGATCAGCCAGTGATAAAGGCTCTTATTCATAACCATCTTTTGTGTGACTACATCAAGGCTTTGGCTCTTGGGGCCAAGTTTTGTATTCTCCTGGTCTGCAGGACATAATCAGTTCTTTGAATCTTAAGAATAGCATTTCATTTGCCAATATGGTTATGACCCATATTTGGCTATTCCCTTACGCTTTGTCGACTCTGTGAGGCTGGTCTTTGTCATTATTTTGAATTGCTGAAGGCTGGATGTTAAGAAAATTATTGAGGCAAATGAAAACAGGCTCTGTAGCCGAATATTATGAAGGGCATCATTAACACATGTGACAAATGCATGTCCACTAACTAAAATTTGGCATTTGTTGAACTGGGTTCTTACAAATGGATTTACCAAAGGTGGCTCCACAAGCGCTATCACATGATTGGCCGGTCAATCCTCCTCGTTCAGCCAATGATAAATTGCCACACATTCTTAAATCGGAACCCAACAGTTTGATAACGACCTGAGGGCAAGTCGTGGTTCGATCCGCACCAGGGAATTAATAAGTGAATAATTAGATTTCCTGCAGCGTCTAAAGAGCTCCTACGCAAGCAGTGCAATGACAAAGGAGAAAACTGTGCCAAACCTCTGCGCCGCGGGGCGGCGGCCGCCGCGCCCCCCCCCCCCCCCCACACCCCCCCCCCCCCCCCCCCCCCCCCCCACCCCCACAACCCCGCAAAAGAACACAAAACACAAAAC
>JAODJX010000120.1:857826-870416 GCA_026776945.1 Isichthys henryi | reverse complement strand
ACCACAGAATATTAGCAGGGAAGAGGGTTACAGAAAAAGACTGTTTTCCAACAATGAACTGTGCGGTGTAATTATGTCTGACTCGATCTTGTTTTTCAGCCAAAGCAAAGTGCAAGGTTGACCCTGGGGGAAAGATGGCATCACACAACACTTTGATTCAGACGACGGGCACCGAGGGGGCGGCTTCTGTAGCAGGGGGCAGGGCTTTTATAATTCATGGGTGTCCCTCAGGCCATTCAGAATAGGTCATTTTTTGATGGATGATAATGTGGATGGAGTCCTGGGCGGAGAACCTGACGAGACGACCTCGTGTTGCAGGCACAGTAAGAGATATGTAGGGGTGGACATTGTTATGTGCAGAACACCAAACCGTTACATGCTAATTAGCAAAAGTAATGGATCTTTCATTTCCATGGAGAGTTCAGCTCTTGATTCACCCTAATTAACCGCTCATTTAAGAGCGCATGCTGTCAAACAGGTCTGATTGGCTAATCATTGGGTGGGGCGGGTCTACCTTTCCTGGAAGCTCTTGGAGGGGATGAGGCCGGCCCGGAGGTTGCTGTCCCCCACCCTCTTGGCTTGCCACCAGGTGGGGTCATCCTGGCTCACCACCTGCAGGATGTCCCCGCGTTTGAAAGGCAGGCCCGCCTCCTGGCAGGGCGTGGCTTTGTCCTCCGAGGGGTTATAGTCAAACAGAGCCCTCATGTACACCTGGGGAGGGGGGGGGGCATCCCAGCATGCCAAGGAAACAGTCAACTCAAACTCAAGTGGGCATGCATCCCATCCTCATTTTTTGGGCATGTGGCTCTCTCACCTTGCTTTCCTTCAACCGGTCCTCCTCCTTCACGGCCGGGATTATTTTGAGAGTAATGGAACCCTGCGACTGGGACTAGAACACAAAGAGGAGCAGAAGAGCTATTCACACAAGGACCCAGTCACGGTTCACTGTCTCCATACCATGGAACTCCCACAATCCTCAGCACCCTTATATAAAATTAATACTTCAGCCATATGGGGTAGGACAGAACTGTGTGGTTGTGGTTCCCTTAATATGGAGCTATTAAAAGATAATAAGCATGATATTTATAACAAAGCGAGGACTCTCAGCTCCATACCAGCACATGGCTGATCTCATCGGGCCTTTTGTGTGCGATGCAGATGCCGTTGACTTCCCGGAGCTCATCACCTACGTGCACAAGACCTGGCAGAGCAGAAGCGGGCGTAAGTATGGCGACCAGGACCAGGACCCTCTAAAGTACATCTGAAAGTTGTTTCCTAAACCCAGGGCAACCTCACGAGCTTTCAGCACCGCCTCAGCCTGCAGCTACATCTAATCAGTTTCCAGGAGGAGCTGAGGAGATGAAGGCCCTGCGATTAAAACCATCCATCAGGCTGCGTGAAATTGGACGATCACCGACTGCAGTGCGCCAAGCCAAAAACGCCACATCAGCAGCACCGGGCTCACAGTGCCTGCAGCCGTTCCTAAATTCTTATGCTCTGTGTAGCGACAGAGACTCAAACGGAGCGGCCCCGCTTCACCCGAGGCAACGCCCCCACCTCTGCTTATCCGCTGGCCAATTTCCTTATTCCTTCACGGGCCCCCTTGTCCCACATTTCCGATCTGTCTTTGCGCTCCATCTGTTTGCACAGAGCTCTGTGTGTCAACATCTCATGTAGCCTCTCTGTCGAACATGAAACATACATCTCAGACTGTCATGGACCAGGAGACCAAGATAGCAGACTCGGTTGGTGGGGGGAGGAATTGGGACTACTCACCACTCCGGTCAGCAGCCCCGCCCCTCATGATCCGGGCGACGACAACAGCCCCTGTGGTCTCATCTCGCCGGATGGTCGCCCCCTGCCAGGGACAGGAGTAATTACCCCAGAGATCAATAGAGATTATACTGCACTCTCCCTGCACAGGAAGGTCCATCTCAGCCTGCCCGATGTTCATTAGGTCCTGCTCGCTTGCTCCTTGGCCTTGTCATGTCATCTTATTTAACTCAAGTGCCTTGGTGCCTCAGTGCATTCCTTGATTACCTATTACAGTTTACATGTAACATACAATTACATGTTTCATTGAATATATAAGTCACACTTTACCAGGATCTTATGTAAGTTCAGCAAGCGGAAACAGATTTGGCCATTAAAGGCATCCACTCCACACTGCCCCCTAGTGGAGACGCCTCACCAGCGGCTCCTTGTTCTTCACCAGGCGCACGATCTTCACTGTCGCCTCCTCCAGCTCGTCCTCCACGTCGTCAGGCAGCGGCGGCAGCACAGGGTCAAAGTTCTTCTGTGCAACGGTGTCATGTGCAAAGAGGACCGCCTGGTGGGCCAGGAGGGAGGGGCAAGGGGGGAAACACCATAGACGGTCAGTCGGTGGGGTTGGCAAGGACAGGTGCATCGAATCTGTGATAGAGTTCCATAATAGCTATGATGATTATGGCCAACCAGGCTGATTCGGGCTGATGGCTAAGGAACCCTCAGGCAAAGAACTATGGCCTCCAGAAACGTGAAGGTATGCCGGAACCTTGAAGTGTGGTGACATCAGCAGATGCAGGAGCTCTTTCTCGTTGCTGCTCATCGATTTGCTCTGCAGCTCCTCTGCCACCTGTCAATCAGAGCATCCCACATAACATTTAGGCCTCCAGGGGGCGCTGTTGAGCGTATAACGTGTGAAAGCCCAGCCCCTCTTGGCATCAAGCAAAGGGGAACGAATGCTGGAGGGAGACCCAAAGCCTGAGCTCTGGCCCCCACCTAAGGGTGTATGTTTGGTTTCAAAATCAGTGAGGACCAAATCAGACCCAAATGCCCCACCCTCACATGTCCCGCCCATCCATACTTAAATCTATGGCTTTGCACCCATCCCACACCAACAGGACAAAGAGAGACAGATGGATGTGGCTGATGATTGCAGGCACCTGGACACATACAGAGCGAGAGGATGATGGGAGATTCCATTTTAACACCCCCTACGTGCAGTTTTGTTAGCAATATCACTGCAGCCACATGAGAAACGGCACCCCTGAAGATCCCTCAAGACTCTCCAGGGACTGAATCCTTTCCTGTAGGGTGCTGCTGAGTATCTGCATTTTCACGTCACCCTTACGGCAAAGGGAGCCCATTGATTGTATGTCTTCTCACTGTCACACACTGTCCCCCCCCCTCCCGGCATCAATGCCTGTTGGTGGAAGGGCTTCAGGTTACAAGGTGTAAACAGACAGCTCTAAATGCCGGGGCCAGGAAAAAGCTGTGATGACCAAAATACATCCATCCAGCCATCGATCTGTCCATCCACCCAATCATCAAAACCCCATCCATCCAAACATTGATCCTCCATTCAATCATCAATCCTCCCATCCAGTCATCAAATCCTCCATCCATCCACCAATCCTTCCATCCATCCACCATTCCCCCATCCCATACCTTCATACCTTCTTCCATCTAGTCAGCAATCCCCCACTGAACTAGCAACCCCCCCATGTATCCATCAATCATCAATCAATCCCTCTTCTGTCCACCTATCCTTATATCCATCAATCAATGCATCCATCCATTCAGCCATCGTCCCATTCACCTAGTCACCGGTCTCTCCTTCTAGCCATTCACCCCATCCATCACTCCCCAATCAAGTCACCGATACCCAATCAGACATCAATCCCTCCATCCAGGGAGCAGTACGGATAAGAGATGCATTGACAACCAGCATAAAGAAAAACAAATACCAGCTTAACGCAAACAAGGCCCCCTAACTGAAAGACGCCAGAGCATCCGTCAGGGTATAAATCATACATGCCCATGTGGTCATACTCACATCCTCCACAAGAGATGAGGCACTGTGCAGGACGGGGGCGGGACACTGGCACTCGTACAGACGCAGCCTCTCGTGGATCTGTGCCGAGACAGGAGGTGGGAAAAGGCGTGAGGTCCTTGTGGCGCCGCTGAGGCTTCCTCCGCCCACACACACGCCAAGTCGCATGGCCGACGGGAAAATCAGCTGTGTTAGTCTGTGTTGTTTGTGTTTTTTGTGCAAGGGGAAACACTGCGGACCCACATGTACCTTCATCAGGTATCCCAGGCTCTTCTCGCTAAAGACGTCCTTCAGGAAGACCATGTCCTCCTTGTGGTTGGCGTCTGGACGCAACTGGGATGTCAGAAGGGCCAGTGTTTCGTGTAGCCCTGAACGAGAGAGAGAGAGAGACACACACACACACACACACAGCAGCCGAAGAACCAGTTATGGAGCAGAACTTTGCTGGGGTGAGACAGGAGTTTATTTTGTAAACTAGTCTGTACTGAAGGCCACAGTGTGGCTGTTAATTAAAAGCCCCAAGTTATTAACCTGAATCAGTAATCACTACTAATCACTAAATGAGTCACTGGTGCTGAAAGAGGGCAGCAAGAAATGCCCTTTGCCAAAAGCAAAACAATCCATCCATCCATCCATCCATCCATCTATCTATCTTCCTTAAAGGCGAATTCATGCATCAGTGACAAAGAAACTTCTTCTAACTGCCTATTTACAACGCATGGGATACGAGACACCAGCCATCACAGGCACAATCACACTCTGTAGGAGATTTACAGACATCAAACAGACTAACTGTGCGAACAAAGCGTGTGGGGAAAACATGCAAACTGCCCAATCAGCACATGACCAGAACATAACCAGGGTTAGAATTGCCGTATGAACCAGCCCCATGTCCAGGGGGGGTTGGCATTCTGCAGCACGTCTCAGAGAGCTGCTTCACGCGGCTTTCCAGTGATGCCGTCCACCCCCCCCCCATCGCGGGCTGCAGAGGTGCTTACCTATGTCTGCTGTTAGGACGGGCATGGCTTCTTTCATGGGACACCCACGTAGGGGAACCTAGGTGTGAAAAGACATTCATGTGGGAGTCTGTTAGGCAGCCTGCAAGCTGTTCGCAGTCTCTTCCTTGACATCTCTCTCTCACTCTCTCCTGCCTCTCCTTCTTTCACTTTCCCAGCTCACTCTTTTACCTTTCTTTTCCCATCCTCTCTTCACCACATACTCCCACCTCAGTCCCTCACCCTTTTACTTTCCCACATCACCCTTCTTCCTCTCCTTCTCTCACGCCGCTCATTCTTCCTCCTCTCTCTCTCTCTATCTCTCTGTTTCTTGCTCCCACACTACCTGTGCTATCAGCCCAATTATGGCACCGCAGCCCACCTGGAGGCCAGATGACAGTGTTCCCGCCAAGCGTGACACCCCCCCCCCCCACCCATGCCTGCAGAGCCGAGTCGCAGATGGGGGGTGGGGGGGTCCTCTGCAGGTGTAATTTATCACTGTGAGTCCCCCTCCTTTCGTTAGCTTTGGGAGCTAAGTCAGGCTTTCGCACATCCGCATAGCCATGCAGTCAGGGAGAGAAAAAATAAGATAAAAATATAAGAAACTGGTAGAATCTCCAGCAATTCAGCTCCCAGCTGAACAATGGCAGCCAGTCCACGGGCAGCTGCCCAGCACTGCGGAGACGATCCCAGGAACACAGGTCACAGTCAGCTGAGGGCTTTTGCTGGGCAGGTTAATCCCCACCTTCGGTCTCTCCCTGGGGTCAGTTAATCCCCAGTTTTGGGCTCTTTTGGGAGCAGGCTAATCCCCAGCTTCAGGCTCTCCCTGGGGTGGGTTAATCCCCAGCTTCAGGCTCTACCTGGGGTGGGTTAATCCCCAGCTTCGGTCTCTCCCTGGGGTGGGTTAATCCCCAGCGTCAGTCTCTCCCTGGGGTGGGTTAATCCCCAGCTTCAGTCTCTCCCTGGGGTTGGTTAATCCCCAGATTCATGTTCTCTCTGGGGCAGGTTAATCCCAAATTTCAGGCTCTGCCTGGGCCGGGTTAATCTCCAACTTCAGGCTCTCTCTGCAATGAGTTAATCCCCAGCTTCGGGCTCTCCCTGTGGCCGGTTAATAGCAAGCTTCAGGCTCTCGCTGGGTCAGGTTAATCCCCAGTTTCAGATACATCAAGGTTGGGGAGGGGGATACTACCCATGTCCCGCTCTACAATTTTTATTGTCTATTTTTTGTTATTCTATTCTTATCTCTTAATACTATTTTGATTTTCTTTGTATTACATATTTCCTTTCACACACAATGCAGGAAGCAGGTAGAGAAATCATCACACTATACAGAATTACTGTTTGTGATTGTGTATGCGATAAATAAGCATCGGAACTGGTAACTTGAGGCAGGCAAAGCTCTTCTACTGGGAAGAAGGGGCAGTGAACTGTACATCTGGAAGATTGGGGTACCAGGGGGAAGGGAATGAGTCTCAGATGCATACATGAAGCAAATAATTTTGATGCTTTGATGAATTTCTAAAACAGAAACTCAAAGCTGCGGTTTTCCCCTTCTTACAGGTTGAATAGCGGTCTATACCCCTCCCCTCAAACCCCACCTCACTCAAAGACAGCTGCATGTCCTCAGCAGTAATTAAGACTCAAAGAAAGACTAAGCAGCTTGACACATGTGCCGAAAAATCATGGCAGTGTCAATCAAGCAGGTGCAAGAAGAGGGATATGTCATGACATGAGACACTCTGGTAACATTTGATAGTGATAATTGACCACGCCCCCTAGTGAAAATCACCAGCTGTAAGAGAGGGGATAAAAAAAAAAGAAAGGCCAAAAACAGACCAATAAACCTCACAAGGAGAAACGGGTCACGTGCGATACTTACACAGTGGCCAAAAATCAATTTCACCGTTACGGTAATGATTACAGCCGTTGCATCTGTCAATGAAGTAACTGTGTGATACGGTGCCTAATCCTATAACTAATTAGGAGCAAATTAATTAGAAGAGGCATACCTGCTATCAGGGTTAGTGTGCTTTTACACGATGGCAGAAGATCCAGACATCATGGGGAGGGCCGACCTACAGGAGGCACAAAATAAGGTGGCAACTAGTGAGGCATTGTGGGTAAGTGAAGGTGTCGTCCACCCCTCTTCATCTCAGCCCCTCTAGGGTAGTAGGATAGATAGCAGGATGGGGGGGGGGAGCAGAATCTCCTGCAACAGTCTACTCAGAAGATATACCCATCTAAAGACAAAGAGAGTGGCTATGTGGTGGGGGGTTGCTTCCTTTCCACTCCAATTCACACAGAACCCACTTTCCAGAAAGCCTCACTTCCCATTAAATCACAGAGTTATACAAAAACACACACACACACACAAACTGTAAAAGAAACTGAGAGCCCGCACTGGGGAAGCTGTCGGCGATGATGGATGGGCACCGTGAAGGGTGTCATTCTCACTGAGGCGACGTGCGCATTGAGGAGCTCTGGCAGAAACGCCAATCTTTGACAGAATTCGCCGCTGGTAATATCAGACGGTGTGACTCTGGATTCAAGGCTGTGGTGATTCAGGGAGGCCCCAGATCAGCACGAGGGGGGTGGCCTACACTAATACATCACAGAAGGTAAGGCCGAATCATTTACATATACAGTATATGAATGTTAGTACAGTTTTTTTGTCATCAATGCATGAAGTTTGACTTCACCTTTAAGGACCATAGATTTGAGAATAGATGAATGGATGAATAGATGGATGGATGTTTTGGTACAGTCCGTTACCATTGGATACAGCAGAAGTAAAACACCACGTTATGGCTGAGATATATGACGCTGAAGATTGACTTTGTCCCAGGTAATTTGAACTCAAACGTAACACTGCAATGCTGCCGTTAGCTGGATTCGTCCACCTCGCCTCGCCTGGCGGCTCTCCAGCAGACCCATGCGTGCCACGATTGCAGTGGTATTTGCATGTGTGCCAATGACAGCCATCTCATGAATAATGCCGCTTCTAATCATCACTGGATGGGAGAGCTGACACCCAGCATGGCATTTTAGTCTCACCCTCAGATCCCGGGGGGGGGGGCGCGGCAGACAGCGGCTACTTTTTTCCACCCTAAAATGCGACGGCAGATGCCGCAGGTCTGATTAAGCAGGCTGGGGTTAGCAGCTCGTTGCTCTGGGGTGGATGGGCTCACCTGGGGGGGGGTGGAGAGGTAAGGTGTAGACAGGAAATGACGCCCCCTGTGGCAAGAGGTGGAAGCATGGCAAGCACTGTGCCGAAGTTTTAGCTGCGTCACCTGGCTGCGATCTGCACCCTCACTAGGAGGAAGTAGCACTTGAGAGTAGAACACAGCTCACGTTCAGCACTGCGTACCCTTGACCCACGATTGTGGGCGTGCCCAAGTGGCCAGAAAACAGCCGACGCTGCATCACTAACAGCGTGTCCTCCCTGTCCGCTGCACCTTTTCCTTTCGGGGGAGGTTTTGCGGAATCATCAGGGTCAAAGAGAGTCAACGGCATCGACGCCTTTACTGACATGTCGGCTCTCCCTGAAGTCAGGAGCCACGGTCGGTCATCGGTCACGAAATCAAATCATGTGACATAAGCCGGACAAATCTGTTTGTCAAAAACAGATAGTCTGTTTGTCGCGTTAATTTCTGTTACCTGTGCTTCTTCCCCCAAGTCACTTTCCCTTGCTTTACGTTCTGCTTCCGCATTCTCTGCTACCTCACTGTGAAACCTGCACATAAAAGCTAATTTAGCACGGATGTCGGAATTGTCCTCGGATATGATCTGAGTTCTAATCGGAGGAGTTTGATAGAGTCCGAAGAGACTAATTTCAATCGGTTGGCCTTCCGGCGATTTACAGGACTGATTAGGAGACCTACCGGCACAGCTATCAAAACACCCATCATGTCCAATAAATAGCCCGAAGGCGGGGGGGGGGTCTGTTTCCCAGCATTGGAACTGTGGGATGGGAGACGCGAGCAACCTTGTGGGCTGAGATAAAGCCTGTGGCCTCCACTGCTACTTCTGCACATAAAGAGAGTAGGAGAGAGGAAGGGAGGTGATAAAAATTTAACAACATCGTCTATGACTTGAAAAGCATGTAATGAGCAGATACGTGACTAGCAATTCCCTCTTTGAGCGAGGACGGCAGCTAGGAATTCTGGGAACAGGACACGAGTATCCCCTCCATTAACCAGCATTTCCTGAACGCACATGCACACATGTGTAGCATAAAGAAGGGCGTCCACGGGTAGCTTTACCTCCAGAACATTGTCAGGTAATGGCAGTCGTTACTGGAGCCATCACAGAGCTGCCTGTCAGTGAGCTTGGGGTAGGGTGAGGGGGGGAGAGAGAGAGGCAGCTGCCTGACTCATGCTGGGAAAAGGGCTGGCCTCACGACACCGGGTTCAAAGGTCGCGGAGCCCCAAGTGTCTGAGGACCAGCAAGGGTTTGTTGACCTACGCAGCCAAGAATCGCTAGCATGCCGCTATTTCAGCATTTACTCTTGCAATGTTGATTATTTTCGGGTCATCCTGTGCTCTAGCTGTCCCTGTACAGCCTGATACCTGACACTGCATGAACAGTGGTCCAAAACCTCATTAAAAACAATGCAGCTATTTCTAGGCTAGAGCAGCCAGGCACGTTTATCGCACAGATATAAAATTACTAGACATGCAATGGAATAAAAATGACCAATGCACACATGCGGTAAAAGGGATTGCGCTACTATACAAAGGACATGACAAACTAATTGGACTTAATTTGTCTAATTACAACGTCAGATTAGTCTAAATTAGAAGCAGCATCATTTGCAAAAGGATTAGCACATATCTGTCAGCTGTGAATTCATTACAAGCGGGTACAAGCTGTGAGGCACAGCAGATCGGACAGGCCCCAGGCAGCCACCAATGGGGAGACTGATCCACTGAGAAACCCCACCCCCTAAAGTAATGACATCACCAGGAGGGGGTCTGCTGGGAGGCACAGCAGTGAGGTCATCAGACAGGCGTTGTGGGGGGGGGAGGATGGGTGACTATTTAAAAGCATAAAGTTACTGGGAGCTGAGAGGGAGCAAAAATGTGACAGTCCCCAAGGAGTAGGTTGAGAAACACTGGTATAAAGGATGATTCAATCCCAGCACGGCCATGGGGAAGGAGATTGACAGCAGAATGGGGACACATCACACGGCTGATATAAAAGACACAGATGATGCTCTGAGGGTTTTTTGCTTTTAAACGAGAGATGACTAACGAACCATCCCCAGTCACCTCGACGTAACGCTGTGTTGTTTTCCAGCTTATGATATGTATTTTTTTATGCTCATTTTTGCTTTCGGTACAGACAGCGTGAGACAGAGCTAATGCTGCAGCACCGTGCCGATAAGGCCACGCCCCCAGCTAGACGGGATGCCACGCCCCCAGCTAGACGGCATGCCACGCCCACTTTCCAAACAGGGTCGAGACCTCCCCAGGTGAAGACCTGCTGTCTCTGCCCTCTTTATTTATGGAGCAAGCTCGTGGTCAGTCTGCTTGTCAGAGCGGCAGAATGGGACAAACACACACACACACACACTCTCTTATCTTTGTGGGGACTCTTCGTTTCTATAGGGAAAATTCTAATCACAGCATGACAACCTTAATGCCAATCCTAACCTTAACCATAAGTAACTAAACAAGACTTTTGGCATTTTTAGTTTTTTTATTGCATTCACAGATCTTTGCGGGGACCTGAAAAATGATCCTCACAAAGTCAAAATAACAGGTTTTTATGATATTTTGGGGGACATTTGGTCCACACAATGTAATATAAACATAATTCACACATGCACACACACACACACACACACACACACACACACAGACACACACACAACATCAGCCAGTACCTGCTCTCACGATCGATTAATAGACTGCCTCCAGTTTTATGGGATGTCAGTGCCTTACGTTTTGTGGCAGTAGCGCTCATAAAATTCCCACTTGCCCTCAGGAAGACAAATTTACACCTACGCTTCATATTCCGAAGGTTGTCGAAGAACCGCTCCTTGAAAAGCCAGCAATGTAACTAATGTACCTGTACAATTAAAGATGTACGTGTGTCTTTGATTTTAGTGATGCGGTGAGGCTTTGAGGTGTGTGACCGGCAACACTGCGAAATCCTGAAAGAACATGCAAGGTCACCAGGGAAGTGATGAAATAAAAGCCAACAGTTACGGCCATTATGAGACAGCTGCAATTCAGAAGCTCACCACCTCTTTTGACATGAAGCGAAAAGAGAGGAAAGCCTTACGACTTCGTCTTAAGTTGGTCCCACCCACATACAATTACGCGATTGGCCCACCAAATCATTATCGACCCTTGATGTCATATGACCGAAGAAAAATCCATGTACCGCTGGCCTGTGTGAGGTTTTCCCTCACAGTATGCGAGTGCATACAAGCGTCATCGTTACGATTCTAAAAATCGCTACACGCAAGCCGATGACTAATTCCGTCGTGCACGTCCTCTGGGCACCAGCTGAACACATCACCAGCCCAAGCTGGGTGACGCCTACATCTCCATTCAAGCGCTTGAATGTAACTGCAGATCCAGTTTCCAGGGTCCAGGCAGCATGGCAACCGCTGACTCCATTTTCAGTGTCACCCCACTTCACCCAATCAGGGGCCCCCAAAGAAGCATGCCCCCTGCCCCCCACACCCGGTACCATCACTCAGACCTGACAGATGACATGACCATCGCAATGCAAGACCACATGGGGCCTGACAGAGGAGATCTCCATCGACCCACCTGAAGTCCAATAGGGCAGGCAGTAATGATGTCATTCAAACCAGGAACTTCATTTACAGTCATCAAAATGCCCTGGGCGGCCAGCCAAAGTTGCAGGAACCCAAGAAAGGCTTTCAAACCGTGGGATATTCCATCATGTGGTTATCCGGAAACCAACCAGACAACACACAGGGTCAAAGGTCAATGATGGCAGACGGGAAGAGGTCTCACCTTCTTACATGAGAGGCCAAACGTGACGACTGACCCATGAAGCACAGGTGCACAGGGAGTGCAGGTATTTGGCCAACTGACATCTAACAACAGCCAGGACTGACCCAAGGAGATAGATTCCCCCCCACCCCCAGGAGACCCCCAGGCCTGTGTGAACCAACAACAGTTTGACAGAGATGTTAAGGAAATGCATTTTTGCTAGAGAAGTATCTGACAATGTCCTGTTAAAAAAACGGTTTTCAGGCTATACCGTTCAAAAAAACCAAGCTATCTACATAACATAACACCACGTACAATAACCCTGAAACTCAATAATAACGCGAAATGATCCATGGCAAAAAGGTGACAGAGCCGGTGATGTCAGGGTGTGGTCTTCCAGGTTTTTAAAGACGACAGGAGCTCCATGTGAGCCGCCTGACCCCCTGTAGAGTGACCAATCAGAGCAGCAGGCCTCAGACGTGCCCCCCCAGTAGGGGGCAGTATGGGAAATCCCTCGCTTTGGTGCAGACTCTCTGTGCAGGCTCAGGACTCTGAATAAAAGCTTCAGAAAATATCAACGCGGGAGAAATCTGCACGCAACTCACGCTGGGCGCAGCCTCTCGTACTATCCAGCTGCCAACACGTCACGGGGGGGCTGCAGGGGGCTGTGGAGGCAACCGGGCAGTTAATCCAGCCTGAGGGGCCAGAAGGGGAACATGGCTCCCGAGATCCAGGGGTCCCAGAAACCGGGACGTCATGTACATCACGCAACTCAGGATGGGGAGGAAGGCTATTCCCCAGAGCGTA
>JAODJX010000120.1:829046-855853 GCA_026776945.1 Isichthys henryi | reverse complement strand
CCCCCCCCCCCCCCCCCCCCCCCCCCCGACTTAAGTTAAGACGGCTTTGGAGAAGACGGCGATCGCATCAGGTCGCCTCAGCGGATGGGGCAGCACAGGGGCCGACTGTGTCGCCCGCACGCCCAGGACCACCCGCTCAGACGTTGGGCTTTAAAAGGACCAGCCATCTGTCAGACCTCACGGCCCAGTGGTGTGAGCTCCCGGCATCGTGCCTGCTTCCCATGCTCCATCTGAACGCCATGCACCATCTGTTTCCCGAAAGCAACTTCGCAATGGGATGATAAGGAACCGCCCCCAACAAACGATAGAGCCTAATCCCACCTATCAGAGGAGAGACATCAGATGACAGTGATGCAGTCGCCCGCGGGGCCCGATCCACCCGCCGTACGGGTTACTTCACTTCTTACCACCTTTAAAGCGATCTCAGGATTAGCTTTACCCCGTGCGCTGATAGCTGCGGACTACAAACTGGAAAGCGGGCACTATGAAATGCGCTAATTAATCACCCATCCTGCGAGCCAAAGGTATAAGAATATCTCTGCAGGCTTCAGTGGGTATTTAAGTATGTGTCAGAAATTTTTGGCCAGGAAGCGTGACATGGATTTATAGAATTCGGATGAAGGATTTTACTCAAACCGGCGCCAAAAATGTAATGAGCTCAACAGACAACTAGGTTAATAAAAAATTAACTGCTAAACGCGGATTTAACGTCAGAGACCTTGGTGCGGTATACAAGCTGATCTGGGTATGGAACTCTGAAGTACATTGATATATAAGCACATAAAGCAAACTGGACTGATCTCCTAGGCAACTGCTCAGAAAGCCCCCCCCCCAGGACTGAATGGAGATAATTAGACCTCATAACAACATGACCCAACCCAGGGGCCGTGTCTTCTGTACGGCTGCTTGGGGACATTGATACGCCCCGTTTGCCCCAGCATGCATTAGCCGCTGGCAGAGGTCCTCGGAGGAGTCTTGTCGTCTGATATGCAAAGATCTGGACTTTGGGTGATCAGATTAATTGTCTCAATTCCCCACTGAAGCAGAAAGAACAGTGTCTTGCCAAGTCTGATAACATAAGGGGGGGTTGTGTTTGGCTCAATGGGTTCGGAAGATGTACCTTTGATCAGATGATCCATCCATTTTGTGTAACTGCTTGTCCTTTTTCAGAGTCAAGGGGGGTCCAGAGCCTATCCCAGAGGCTACTGTGCAAACACAAGGCAGGGAACAATCCAGGATGGGGCACCCAATCCATCACAGGGCACACACTCTATTCAGGATGAGGAAACCAGAGGGAGAACATACAAGCCCCACACACAGACCCATAGCAGAGACTCAAATTCAGGCCCCAGATGTGTGAAGGAACAATGCTAACAACTGTGCCACCATGGGACCGGAAGATCGTTGGTTCAAAGCTCAGTGTTGGCAGAGTGAATACATCATTGGGATCGTAACCCTCCATTGGGGACTGACTCCTCAGTTGCTCATAGCTTTGAATAAAAATGTCAAATAAATTAAAACTGTCCTCTGAAACGCAGTATGAAAGATGGTTTGGTTACAATAGAACAGAACAGAAGCACAACAGTCCTGATAAAATTAACGTGATGAGTAAAAGCATAATTCCTACAGTTTATGCTTTGTGTCCTTATGGCACTAATCCAGCCCACGCTTTCATCCCAACCTGGCAGGCGTGAGCATGAGGAGACAGAAGGTAAATGCTCAGTAAAAATATTTTAAAAGGACACTGCCTTTAAGGTAATTAGTTTTTGCTTTATAGAAAGATGTATGTCTCAACCGAATTAGTGAAATCATAGTAACCATCCATCCATTTTCCAAACTGCTTATCCTACTGGGTCACAGGGGGTCTGGAGCCTACCCAGGATGGGAACAACCCAGGATGGGGGGCCAGCCCATCGCAGGGCACACTCACTCACACCATTCACTCACACCTGCACACCTACAGGCAATTTAGCAACTCCAATTAGTCGCCGCATGTCTTTGGACTGTGGGGGGAACCCGGAGGAAACCCCACGACGACATGGGGAGAACATGCAAACTCCACACACATGTGACCCAGGTGGAGACTCGAACCCGGGTCCCAGAGGTGTGAGGCAAGAGTGCTAACCACTGCACCACCATGCCGCCCCCTTAAGTAACATTATTTTGAAAAATAATGGTTAAAAACTCACACATTTTATGAACGACGTGATACAAGCTGCAAAACTTCCTCACCGCCCTGGATCATGATGGCTGATAAACATAAACCTCTGCTAGGTAAACGGTCTCAGATGTTCAAAGTTGTTCTTATGGAGCTGAAAATAAATTCCGTAGAAATGGTACTTTCTGGGGAAGCGAGGCTGGGTCAGTGCATGACTGGTTTGGCAAAGTTGGTTACATGCAGAAATCAGATGTAAGTATGTAAGAGAGTCCAGTATAGTAATTTTAATAGGTAGGGTGAAAACGGAAACAGATATGCATTCGCAAAGATGCTGCCACCTCATGGACAAAGCAAAGTATTACAACTTTCCTCATCCCACTGCAATTATAAATATTAGTGTAATTTGCAACTGAAAATGGGTTTGTTAAAGGCACAGAGTGTAATGGGGTAGATCTTTCCGTAGAATATTCTTCATATTGCGCGCACTGATTCACTTTTAACTTTGATATGTCTTGATACTCCATGTGGGAGTTTGGAAATATTATTCGAGCACTTTCTCAATAATAAAAAAAAAGCCAGCCCTGAAACTCCCTGCATTTCACAGGCTCTGACGTGAACATCATCACTTCTTTGCTTTTGTCCCAAACACTGCAGACCATTGGACTGCTTTACCAGGGTAAAAGAGTCAGTTGACAGAGGGAGACGTGACAGGTGGTGCAGTGGTCAACGCAGGGTTGTAACTACGATCCCTGAGAATAATAACCCTAGAATACCAACCAAACGTAAATCAAATGTTCTGTGGGGGTCATGTGACCAGTGCTTAAAAGGAGAGAAACACCCATTCATTTAGATGTGCTACGCCAGTAGTTCTCAACCTTTTTGCACCGCGACCCAATTGTTACCATGCCACTCAGACGCGACCTGAACTCTGCAATTTACGCCAATCGATGCCTATCGCACAAATCTGATTGGACGTGCCAGTGAATTTTAAATTAAGCACCTGTGGTTTGGCTTCTAGGATTGGTTGAATGTTCACTAGTTGTAGACCCAAGACCCCGTTTATACAGGTTAATTCTAGGATTGGGGCTGGGGAATCTGACCGTGGATCAGCATAGGAGCTTATCGATTTTAAAACGCTGACATTTCCTACTCTGCCTGGCGACCCTTACAGATCTTTGGGTCGTGACCCATGGGTTGAGATTCACTGAGCTATACCATTTCAGGGTTTTCAAATAAGAAATAAATTTGGGCCCTCTACCTGTCTATTACGCACTGGAATAACCCCTTAGTGGTACCTGGGGGGAGACCTCAGCTTCTATGAGAATCCTCTTTCGGGTGTGATTGCATTTGGCTCATTTACTGTCAGATTGCACCATCTCTCAGAAGTGGGTGGCTCAGGTTACCGAGTGCGAGACGCTCGGCTGTTAAGCACACATTGATTTTCACGGCAGCGAGCAAAGCGCCCTTACTGGGGTCCAGTTAGCGCGTAAACACTACACGCTCTGCGGTGAGAACGCAACAAGAGCCCTCTTGCCCTGATTCAGTCAATAGCACCCGCCCCCCCTTCCCCAACCTCAATTTTTTAAGTGGCTCTAGAGGAAGAGCTGTAATGTCAAACTTCACAAACAGTCGAGGAATTCCATCATGTCCTCTTTTTGGGGACTCCATGGCAGTGGTCATTGTTTATTTGCATTTCTGGTTTTCGCCGTTTGCCATCACCAAGACAAAATGCATAAGGATCCACTGGCAATTTACCACCATCTCTCATCGCAACCTATGGAGCCAGAGGGTGACATGTGACTCAGCAGGTTACACCTCTACGCCTGTAATCAGATGGTCGACAGTTTGAATCCTGTGCTCAGTAGAGCAGCCATCAATCTGTCGGGCCTTTAAGTAAGATCCAAATATCCAACGTTTGTTCTTAGTTTTATCTTTACCCCATCAAATTAGAAGTCATTAAATATGAAGGAAAATAACCATAAATGTCAGTCATTTATGCAAAGACGTTACACATGGAATGGGGTCAAACTGACCCCTTGGATAATAGGAGGGCAACTGTGCGTCACTCAAAGGAGAAAGATATGGGGGGGGGGGGGGGGGGACACACATTCCAGGGTACTTGTACAAATGGGAAATAAAGCCGTTATTCAGTTACATGCCAATAAAGATGACACTTCCCTTTCCTAAGACCTTGTTTAGGTGCTTTTTTAATCTTTCCCTTCCATACCTTTGCTCCACTGCCGTCGACTCTCTCCTGAGAATGGAGGTGGTTGTGTTTCCTCGGTAAAGTGCTTTGCCGTCTCCTCAGACCACTGAAGCAAAGAGGATTATGAAGAAGAAAAAAAAACAAAAGGACAAGTGTATCTGGTACCTATGAAGGTGAAGCGAGAGCAGCTATAAATGGGAGGCCTAAGGAAATGCGAGAGAGAGAGAGAGAGAGAGAGAGAGAGAGACTTCCCAGGGCTTTATGGGAAGGCTTTCAAGCTGTGGGGGGGGTGGGCACACATAGGCCTTCCCAGTAATGGATATTTAATTGGATGCTCTAAGTGCTTTCAGTTTCCTGCCAACACTGCTGAAAGTCAGGACATCAGTCGGGGTTAGACAGCAAAAGATCCAGGTTCTTGCTCAGCATCCAAGCCTGCAGATCAGCCCTTTCACAACGCAGACTTGCAGCTCACACATTTATTCTCTGCATTATATATCATGTCTGCCTGTCTGGAGCAGCTAGCTATGGATGCATGTGTGATGCATGTAAGAGTATGAAGGGAAGTTATAAAGGCGTGTCGGTTGATTACAGTAAGGAAGCGTTTTCCAGTCTAGCGGATCTGCGGACACTTCAAATTTTTGCTGCCTATCCGGGATCCGGGAGGGAGCAAACATGTGGACTGTCCGTGGGTTCCCAAGAACCAGACTGGGAAACGCTTCCTTACTGCAATCAATCGACACGCCTTTATAATTTCCCTTCATACTCTTAAAGAACATATTATCCAATACACACTTGTAAAAGTGTAAAAGAGACACAATTCAACAAATAGATGTTAAACCCAAAAAAGAAAGGGGCCCTTTTTATAATTCAAACCTCTTCAGAGGCAGAGAGATACCCGGTTAAATTTTGGCTTTATTACAGCTCATTACACCACAAATGAATCGACGGGGAGCATCTGTGGGACTCCTGTGAGGCAGGTGGGGGGAGCGTACAAGGAGTAAAAAATATTGCGTCAATCTCAAACGAGGACAACTCCTGTATGGCAGACTGGGCCATGACGGAAAGTGGGCGTCGGGCCTGTTAACAATGGTGACTGAGGGCTCCTTCATGCAGTATTTGCAGGTTATCAAAATGACCAAGCAGACATCCCAGGGCATTGTGGGTAAATGCATATTTCAGGCACACGACACCGTCTTCACCATCACCACTACACCTGACACAACTTTCCATCTTCCCTACTGAGCCACCATGACAGCACGCCTCCTTCCGGGCCACCGGAGCAATCCCGATGAGCTCCGCCGCGTGCCAGTTCGTTAATCATCCTGTCAATCTTCCCTGCCGGTGCGTATAGTGGCCTATACCTTATACCTTGTCAGAGGCAAACTGTTGGATCCTATGGCTTCTAAAAACTTGCCAGTAGTGATATATGTATTTCTAATAAACTGCTGCTCTTTTCCCTTCTTGTGTAACTGCAGATCGGATTGTTTTTCCCAAGAATGAGTGATTTGTAATAATAAAACTGAAATAAGAAACACATTCACATACAAGACATTAATTACCTTTCCTTCATGCGCAAACACAAATTAGACACTCTTTGGATTTCTTTTCCACCATTGAGCAAGAAAATATGCCAGACTACATTTTAATTTGATGAACATTTTTTTTCCAAACCTATTTTATTAATAAGAAATGGTATTAGTGGAAAACTGTGAGCAGTGGTTCCTAACATACTGGCATTCCTTTCATCGATTTTCCCACCCTTATGCCTGATGGATGGATGGATGGATGGATGGATGGATGATGTCTAATACAGCAGTTTTGACATACTTCCTAAAGGTAGTTCCATTTACATTAACATACAGGTTAATCATTTATGAACCCAATTATGGAGAACATGTTGTAAGTACATTCTGGAAATCTGGAACAGCACATTTCTGGCAGGACCACCTTCCTCCCCAAAGCAACAACCAATAGGAAAATTAAGACCTGCATTGAGAGAGACAGCTTCAGCACCGGGGAAGCGGTCCCTTTTCAGGGCAACCCCGTACGATACCTGCTGATCAACCAATCTCGCTCAACCTGACCGAGATCCTCCTCCTCCCAATCTTGACAGCGTAGGAGACAGCTGAACTGAAACACACTCCTTTGAGTGTTCCAGGTTGGGCCCACACATAGCCACAATCAGTTACCAGCCGAGCGTCACTTGTCAAAGGATTTCGGGGGAAGGCATAGCTATTTTGGGTCTTTTAGAAGAGAGATCCCAATGATTTCAGTGACAGCCATGGCAGCATCCATACTGAACCACTGTTGAGATAAATGAGATCGCAAAATCCAGAGCAGGCGGGACTCTCAGGTCGCATACTGACAGTCGGATCCTGCATCCACGTTTCACTTTATTTCCCAGGAAGTGGTTCACAAGAGTGCAAGAAGAACGAAGTTTTGAAGTCACATTTGTTTCATTAGTGAAGATACCCTGCCTTACAGCGCCCCCTATTGAAGGATATAACAGCATCAAATTGTTAAAGAATCTAACAGCTGTATGAAGGAATGATTAAGTAAAGAATGATTTTGCTAATTGACAGACTGGGAACGATTGGGTCAACACCGTGACTCTTTCCATAAACACCAGGGGGGCTTAAAATTACCCAGAGTGCATCGGGAGCCTCGTTGAGCATGGCATCCAAAGACAGCAACCTGAGGAGCAGATGCATATCGGTCTGGGCCGTGGCTACATGCAAGCTTCACGCGACTCATTTGATTATGTTTTAGCAATCAAAAGCATCGCATGCACATTTAATTTTCTAGTCAAAT
Source organism: Isichthys henryi (assembly GCA_026776945.1). NCBI lineage: Eukaryota > Metazoa > Chordata > Actinopteri > Osteoglossiformes > Mormyridae > Isichthys > Isichthys henryi. Next base: position 848,678 of record JAODJX010000120.1, on the reverse strand, counting down.
CCAACCGACTTCTAGGCTAATATTTGCAGTTTTGTTATTGCAAATTTAGCAACGAATTAAAAAAAAAAAAATGGTTTCAGCTTCACGGGAATTCCTTGACTGATTAATTTGGTAACCTATGATGCAATGCTTACCGTAAATCCTCAGCAAATATCGTTGGTAGAATGTGACTGGAATCGTACGTTAACGACTCTGAAGTTTAATTATAAGGCGCAGTTAGAATATAGTGCCCCTTCCAGTGTTTCTGCTGATAATCGCTATCCTAGGTTTAGCTAAAATAAAGGGCTTATTAACCAACACAGTAACAAAAGTCTGTGATATAGACCAAGTGCCCTTTATGCTGATCCCTTTGCTGTCCGCAATAACACTGTTTCTCATTATAATAACCACATGTTTCATATGCAACAATTACCAGAACTGAAAATAACGGCACGGGGGCGGCTGCAAATAGTCTTGATTTATTTCCTCATCCACTAATATTATACACTGCCAAAAAAAAAAAAAAAAAGCCTGGCCGACTTAAAAAGGTTTATGTACATTTAAAAAATAGAGCAACATCTCAGACCTTAAGCAAACGGTGCTTATATACAGGAGAAATATGAAAATAACACATACATTCACTTTGACCCTAAGCACACGTACATAGTTGGCACAACCGGGATAAACACTTATGATAAGCTCAACGTCTCCTCCAGGCTTTTTCAAGCGGACCACGGTAACAGGCACACGTTAATCAGCAGGTCCCACAGGACAAAGCCGCAAGACCAGCGCTCCGGCGAGAGATGCTGCCGCGTCCCGCCAGAAGACTGCCTGTCAGCTAGCCTTCTGAGGCATCACGCTCACAAAAGGGCGGAAAATTCAATTAACTAAATGCGCGACAGCAGCTAAATTATTTCCATGCTTATCGGCGAGAAATGCAGTCATTCGTACACAACAAACGGACATAATCAAATTATACATAAGAAGCACTAGTAAATAAATAAATATATATATATATATGGCCACCGCCCCCACATACATAAAGCAGTGTGGAGAAATAAAAAATGTGAAAATGGTGACATCTCCTGGCTGAAACTGTGCATTGCACCTCATCGCAATCTCAGCACTGTACGGTGGCTCGAAAGTAGCTGTGCATATTGCGCGAGACGAAAACATTCTTGATGGTTTACACAATTTGCAAGCTGATCCCTTAAATCACACTGGAAACAGGTGTCATTCAGTCTGAGTAACCTGTTAGTAAGGATCAATATTGGAGTCAGCCAGATTGTTGATCAGATACTCCTGGATTTCGCTGAATTAGGACAGAAGCCATCGATGCATCTGCTGCCGTTTTTACACGCGCTGTCTACTGGCTTGATTGTATCATTTGAGGATGTGTCTTGGTATTGCGCGAGAGGAAAAGCAGGTCATTCTGTGTCCATCTGAACATTCCCCTCCTGAGTTTTAAAAATTAATAATGAAAAAGCTATGTGGTTATTTTCATTTCATCCGCAACAAAGTATGGATTTTGGTGACCTTGGATCAGGTATGAGTATCTTGAAGAGTTTTTCCCTTTGAAGGTCCTCATGTCTTCGGGGACAACACTGCAAGACTCCATCTAAAAGGAGAGGAGAGAGGACTCAAGATTTCAGAAGGGGCTTTCAAGATGAAAAGCTTTTCAGAAGCAAAGTTTTTGTGTTATGTCTGCTAAGTTACCACTAGGTGGCAGATGAGAGCCGCCCTCATGGACAGCCAGGTAATTTTAAAAGTTTCACCAGCAGGGGTTTGTAGGGGGTTACAGTACATTATTAATGCACAGTAGGTGAGGCAAAGCAAGCGAAGGGCAAGGGAGAGAGTTAGCAGAAGTGTAAAGACACATCTCTGGACATTGGGAAGACACCATTGGTCAGGCATGGGCAGGCAAACTTACCTCAAAAGCATATTGGGAAAGCAAAGGTACCGCAGGCAAAGGTAATTCCAACCAACAACGTTCAATGAGAATTCCTAAAGATCGAGTTCATTACCGCGCCATTTCCATGCAACTTGCTGCCCGGCCCGGAGTCAGCATTGCCGGTCTCCGTCATCTCCATTTGGGTCGGGTCCCAGCTGCTGCTGGCCCGGGGGATGTGTGTGACATCCTGGTGCGGCCACACGGAGCTCATCTCATCAGACAGGTAAGGGCTGTTGTAACTGGACTTCGGCGGTGACCTTCTGAAAAGCACAGGCCATAATCAGACCAAGTGACACTCCCAGACATCCACTGGAAGTGAAATATAACTGCACTATGTCTTTCTGATGGCCAAGCATTGTGCAGCAGAACTGATGAAGGGTTTTGGGCATCAAATATGAAGGATCCGTGTTGCCTCAGGGTTTGCATCATGTTCACAAGGAGGTTTGTGAAAAACATGTTGGACTGCATATGTTAGACAAACTCTTAGCTTATGAATGCCACAGCCATCGTCTTCCAGGAAGCCAAAAGCACAGCAAGCTGTCTCACGCTCATTAGACCTCTAATAACCTAGAAAACAAACCTCTTGGCTCCCCTGTGTCGAACTGCATGGTTCAGCAGTGATGGGAGACACAAGCTTCTAGACTTGATAGTGGGTGGGAATACCATCAGTTGTCAATCACTGCCTGTTTTTTAACCCAATGGGAACCGATGATGCAACTAATGAGAAACAGGCAATCTGGCCAATGAATGATCCCATCCCATGATAATTCAACCCAAATTGGTTTTACAGCTTCATTTCTTATCTTGCTATGGTCCATGTGGATCAGTAGCCTGTAGGCCCTTGAGAACCTAAAGCGTAACAGCCCTAATATGCATAAACTGATTCTGGAATGGCCTTTAGCCTCAGTGAGTGGTGTTTAGATGAGGGTGCGCTGTGAGGGCTGAGGAGAAAAGACGTGATGGTCAAATGAAGCTTTATGAACCATTTTCTGTATTTTTTGATGGTGCTCTTGGTTTGCTTTGGGACATGCATTATGTTGTTGTTTAAATAGAGAACGCCATCTAGTGGTGTCAGAAAATATAGCTAATGGTTCATGAAACTTCATTTGGCCGTCACTAGAGAACAGGATGGCTTGGGGCTTAGTCTCACCTCAGACAGTAACTGATGAAGGCCAGCAGAAGAACGAGCAACAGGCTGCCCAACACACAGGAGATCACCACCATGGCCAGCAGATATGCTGCAGAAAGAGGATCATCAACATGCCTCAGCACCAATTTGAAACGACCCATCAAATGGTCAATAATACACCTGAGATTACTGGTGGTCATCAGGCTAAGATTCCAGGTGTAGTACAACACCTCTTTTACTGTTTTACCATTCTGTTTTTCACATCACCGTACCATGAACAAACCCTCTATGATGAAAGCATTCAGGCTTTCAACAATATTTTATATAAACTCCAGTATTAACAGATTTGGTTGAAATCAGAAACTTACAGTCATGGCAGTTAAATCCACCATAACCAAATAGGCACCTAAAGGGGGAACAGATGAAAAACAACAGCAGGGTATGTTAAACAGCTGCCCTTATCCTTCACTTGTCTGAACTCTTCTAATAACTGTAGAGCTGCATTGGAACACAAGAGGGCGCTACAGCATAGTTTCACAGAATCAACAAGAAAATCAACGCTTAAACCTCATTGACTACAATACTATTCGTTTAAGATATTTCAAGTGACAGCCCCAGAGTAATTATTGTATTTAGTAGACAAAATTACAGTATGTCGTATATAATTTAGAAAGCTACAAAGTTGCAGAATTAGGATGAACAGTATTCATTGCAAACAGGGACACAGAGATAACACAACATCAAAGGGTTGGGTCCAGGGTTTTTCCAGTGACGTGACAAAGATCTTCTGGAAAAAAAAGACACTGATATACTCACGGAACACACTTCCCGTTTTCTGATCTCTCTCCGCTCAGGCATGCTAGGGAGATAAACCGAAGTCGGAGATATCACCGGGATATGACATCACTGGGTATTGACCAAACTCTCAACATTTCTCTGGCTCAAGCACCAGAACTGGATCTGCCCCCCCCCCCCCCCTCCGCACTGCACATAGAGGCTCTGTTTCCTCACACTGTCCACAAAGCTCTTCTGAGTTAGTACTTTGAAAAATGTCTGCGTTCAAAATGGCGGAACTTGCCAATAATCAAGGCAACAAGTCAGAAGGAAAAGTGCCGCTTCTGATTTTACAGAACTAAAGAATCAGACTTTTGGGACATGCCAAACAAATGCACTCAATCATTAATTGCCATAGGTTCTATTTACTCATCAAACCCAGAGAATGTTCTGCTCTTGAAGAATCAGTGTCGCGGAATCAAAAGGACTCGTAACTTGTCCTCTACAGAAACACCTACAAAGCTGACTGATTGGACGACTGACAGAGTGAAGGAACAACCTGCACAGGAGGTATTGGAGTAGAGGGAGGGGATGTAGCCCTCCTTGCAGATGCACTTGGCGGTGCCATTGTCTTGAAATACACAATTGGTCGTCTGGAGGTCACATGGGGGAAGCTCCTGTTTGCACAGGTCTGTGGCTGGGAGAGAAGGGGGGGGGAAATCAGCATAACAAAGTGTGCTAACTGTGGTAATTAGGGGCAGCACAGTGGTGCCCTGGCAGGGTTCAAATATCTGCTCTGGTTCCATGTGTTGGAGGGATGTTCTCCCTGTGTTGTCGTGGAGTTTCCTCCAGGTTCTCCAGTTTCCTCCCCTTCCCCCAGTCCAAAAACATGCTGAGGTTAACTGGAATTGGCAAAATGCCCATAGGTGTAAATGTATGTGAATGGCATGTGAGTGTGCCCTGCAATGGGTTGAGCCCCCTCTTGGGTTATTCTGGCACCTGTAGCTTCTGGGATAGACTCCGGACCCCCTGTGATCCTACGTAGGACAATCGGGTATAGAAATTGGATGGATGGATTGTAGTAATTAAATCAGTTAGTCATTGGAAAAAGGGAAGCTCTGTGATGTAGGGAGACTATTAACTAGGACCTCAAAGGTTTAGATGCAAAGGTTTAGATGTAAGCTAATGGTGTGGAGGCCTATGCTCTTATTGATGGTGTCACATAGCCTCCGTGAGAGGAGATGACAGCCCGGCAGCCAGAAGGTCATCGCACCACGAACACCAAAAGGCCTCCTACCGTTGAACTCCGCCCTGCTTAAGAGGCCGCAATTTCCAGCACAGCTCTGGATGGCGGCACCTATGGCACCGATGGTGGACTGCTTGGTGGCGTTGGAGCCGAGCTTGAATATGTTGTCTACTGAGGCAACTACACTCCCTTCTCTGAGACAAAAAGAACACAAAAACATTTAGTGTTGTAACAATAATGTTGTTTCGGTGGTATAAATCAAAAATCCTTAGAATGTCTGTTTATGCTAACATAAACACATGCCCCAATATACAAATAATAAAATTAGCTTCACATCTTATTTCAAGCACTCACCTGAGTTCCTGGATGATGGTTTTTACATACCCAGGCTGGTCCATCAGAGCCACCCCCAACTAATGAAGATGGAGAAAAATTCACCGTTTTAAGCAAATGCTAAGATGCTCGTAAAGTCCGAATTCCGACAATCATTCCCAAAGCGCCCACCTCTTGTGAGATCATCGCCGCCGCTTTCTGAAACGCCTGGGATGACCTGTTGCTCATTTCCGACTGAAACTCCAAGGTTTTTATATGCAGAGTTCCTGGAAACACTCTGGCTGCAACGAAAGGATCATATCTGCCTGAAAGCACCTGCATTTGCAAATAGCTGGATAATGCTACAAAGGAACTAATAATTAACCAATATACCTTAACATAACTCCATTATGCATTGTTTTCACCACCTTCCCCCACTATTTACAGCTACTGTTTTACTTGCTTGATGTTTATCAGGGGAATTGTAAAGATTAGTGTGATGGTTCCTCATTACTCACACTGTAAGCGGTAATGAATGCATAAATTTCCGTACTGTGGACATCGTGTAGATTAGAGGAGTGCGTCGACAGCTTGCGGGGTCACTGTGTACGGGGTTGCGTAAATCGTTAAGGGAACCCAAAAAGAGGTGTGTTAAAGAGTAGGGGTCTGCAATTTACAGTGAGAGCTACTTCTGCAAAGAAAATAACTTTGGGAACTATGTGTTTGATACAATGCAAGATTTTTATCAACCAGGGCAGCGGAGGCAATGATGAAACTTGTAGTTTCGGATGAGTACTTGTAGCAAACACAAGTATTTATAATAAATACAAGTACTTATAATAAGTTTGAGCACTTATAAGGATGCTGACTGAGTCAGCCAATTTTATTTTGTCTCAGACTACGTGGCGTGACAGCATGGCGCTCGTCGTCAGCGACAAAATGAAATGTCCCCAACGTAAATGCGTACAAGCAAAATAAAAAAGAACAAAATTAACATAATTGATCTTGTTTCTAAAACAGGTTCTGGGAGCTTCTCACTCGCTCCCTGCAAGACACTAGCAGCTTGTGAGGGATGTGTTGGCGACGTCTGCTACTGGGTCACGGAGGGTCACTTCAAAGATGTCATCGCTCGACCACTACCTTGGATGCAGCGCCCTCCGGAGAAGTAAGACCCAGCCAAACAGAGGCAGCTGAAGCTGGTGATGAGCTCCAGACAGACGCTATTAAACGGACATGGGTTCGAGGGACAGAAACCTGCAAGGAACCAAGAACGACGACACACCATTTGTCTGCAAGTCGGAAGACTCCCTTCACTGCCCTATAGTGCACTCACTCACTCCTGCTCTTTAAAATCCATTATGTTTGTGTCCAACAGAAGACAGACTTATCATATCTCAAATGCTGTCTTGCTGTTATATGTTTGAACCGGATGCTTGAACCTGAAAAGCTCCAGTAAAACTTCCGGGTCAAGGGTGCCGCCAAGGGAGCAAAAGTGAGGACGATTCCAAGATTTGGAACATAATTGGATTTGTCTGGCCTAGGGGGCCTAATATGAGATGATTTTATGGGGCCCAAAATCTCTAGCAACACCCCTTATCCAGCTGCATAAAATTGAAAGTGGATATAAGTGTCTGATCTCTAACATTCGTCATCAGGCATTGAAGTGCATAGCTAATTATAAAGAGAGTACTAACCATTATGAAAACTGGTAAGTTAGTTCGGTATGCATCAGAAATCCAGCCTGGCTTAAAAGTGAGCAGCTAACCCTCATGCGGGACCAGCAACATGACAGCCTTTGGGCTGGGAGATCATTTCGGCTTTTGTTTGCTTAACGGCCCATATAAGTCGCAGGTAGTCTAACACAACAGTAAAACCATGCAGGTGTATATATAATGCTGAACGCACTGTGAAAAATTCACTCTCTTATGCCTGAGGGGCCCATATTGTTGTCCTTCCTGGGACCTACAAGGAGACAATTTTGGTCCGACTTCGACAGCAATTCTCAAGTCAGTTTTCACATTACACTTCCAACTGACCTCACTGTCCTTGACTAGATAAGATTTCTTTCCATGTCTTTAACGCACTATTTGCTTGAGGCCCAGTAAAAACCACATAGTACGTACCTTCAGGTCTGACAGGAGGACTGGTGGTGGTTGGTGCGGTAGTGGATTTAGTAACTGGCACAATTGGACGACTACTGCTTTGTTCTGGGATGCCCGTGTCAGTGATGGGCACCACCATCGTGGTCGTGGCGACTGTAGAGCTGGTGGATTGATCGCTCGTCACAGTAACCACGGTGCTGGTGGCATCTATCCAAATAATAAAGTTTCAAATTTTACTGTCAGATGCTTTGAGGAACACAGAGAAATTCTTGCTTGTCGAAGTTTTATTTACACAAACTTGTTCTGAGGGCAGAAAGAAAAAATGATTGGTACAGACAGATAACCAATTAGATTGCAGGACCAATGCATCTGATTGGTTGTTCCCACCTCTGCTACAACCTAATTGGTTCTCTCTCTGAACCAATCATTTTTCATTCTGCCCTCAGAACACATTCGTGTATGTAAAAACTGCCTCGAGGGAAAGTCTCATGCCACAGTTGCAGGGGAGGGGACAGGTGCATGGTGGGACAACAGGACAAACAGCATCGCAATAAGAGACATGAGAGTGCGAGTCAAAAACACAAAAAAATACAGTAAGTGGTACGATAGGATGTGCAGGTACCTACAAAGGTAGTGCAATACTGATAAAGCACAGAGGGTAATAATAACAAGCATGCAATGCAATACATAATGAGTAAAGAACTTAGAATATCCTCAGACAACACATTACAAAAGGCAATGAAAGACCCAAATTTTTCATCTAGACTGCAAAGACAGACACAATGTCCAGCTGGAAGCACTGGGCATGGAGGATATACCTGCAGGGGGACCAGTTGAACCTGCTACTGTTGTCTCTGAAATTTCTGTCATGACCATGGATGTTTGATCTACAGGGGTACTAGTTGACTGGTTTGTGCTCATTTCACTGGCGTCTTGTCCTGGTGACTCAGTAACCGAGGTGCTTTCTAGTCCTCGAGTTGTAGCAGGACCTTGAGGGAAGGTTGTGTTGGTGTCAATGGGAGATGTAGTGGATTTGGTGGGATTGTAGACAGAGGTTGTCACTGTTTTAGCTGATATGCCAACAGGGGTAGAGATGCCCGCGGTTGGAGTTACAGAAGATGCAACAGGAACATAGGCAGTATAATCTGAAGCTGGTGTGGAGAAATAATTTTCAGATGTTGGAAATCCTGTAAGATTATCAGAAAGGTTTGTCACTGTTTCCACAGTAACTTGCTTGATGGAACTTTTAGGTATGGTAGAGTAGTTTTCTAGAGATGTAGAAGTTGCTGTAGGCATATCAACAGTAGTTTTCATGGTGATACGATGAGACGTTGCTACACTAGTGTCATACTGATTTTCTGGAGATGTAGAAGATGTGTGGTTATTAACAAGAGTTGTGGCCTTTTGCTGTGTGACCTGAGTGGAACATGGAACAGTGCTGGTGTGGTCACCTTCTTGAGATGTTTGGGACACTCCTGGATTATAGATAGTTGATGTGACATTTACGATTGTGACCTGATAAGATGTAGTAGATTCATTTTTTGCCAAGGAAATGCTAGCTTTATTTGTGGAGCTTGTAACAGTTTCCATGGTGGTCTGAAATGAAGTTCTTCCATACCCATCAGAGTTCATTTCAGGTGACATAGACACGGTCTTATGTGGAGAGACTGTGATGGTTTCCATGGTGTTTAACTCTGTATTTGTCACGGCGGTGGAGTAAGTTTCTTTAGGTGTAGAAGGTGCAATGGAGATATGGGCTGTAGCTGTTTCCATATTAACGTGATTAGTGACAGGGTTGCTGAAGTTACTTTCAGATGTGGAAGCTGAGAAGAACCCGGAGGAAAGTTCTGGATCTGTTGTGACATTTTTAGGTGTCCTTGTGGAAACTGTGTCATTTTCTGGAGAGGTGCTAGAAACTAAGTGGTCATGAGTAGGATCTGTAATTTCTTCCACAGTGACTGAACTTGTCATACCCTTAGGGGTACTGGTATTCAGATCAAAGCCAAGAGACGTAGGAGATGATGTACTAATGCGGACAGTAGTTGTTTCTATAGCAACATACTCAGAGGTACTCTTAATTATAGTGGCATTATTTTCTGAAGATGTTGGAGACACTACGGGGTCATGGACAGCTGTTGTGGCTACATCCATGGGGACCCAAACAGTGCTACTAACAGGACTGGAAGAGGTACTTCCTGGTGATATTGAAGATGCTAAAGAACTTTGTTCAGACTCTGTGGACATATCCATTGAGACCCAATTGGAGTGAGTCACAGGGCTAGCAGAGTGAGTTTCTGTTAATGTCGAAGATGATACAGAGCTGTACCCATCAGTCAGTCCTGTTTCCATAGTGCCGGAGCCAGGGGGTGTAGCAGAGCTAATGGAGTCCACTGAGACTTGGGCAGGCCGCATGGAAAACTGAGCAGAAGTGTCCAAGGTGGGTGGCCCAGGTGTCCCAGACAGCACAGTGGTGTCTGTCAGCACAGTCGATTCCGCCGGTTCGGTAACGGAAATCGCCATATTTATGTCCGTAGTCATTGGAGCTGTGGAGAATAATAAGAAGCGATAACATTAAAACCATAACAAAACCAAGAGAGAATATAGAACCATACTGGAAATAGCATCTGCTAGGACTCCGTCGCTTAAACAGGGTTGGAAAAGAGGGCGAGAAAGGGGAAATCTCTAGGGGGGCCTATGAGTGAGTGAGCATGGGTAAAAGTAGCTTTCGTTGGGGGGGGGCATTTGGTTGAATTTATCAGGGGTCCTGCCCTGTCTTTGTCTGGCCTCGTCACCTAACGATTTAATCCATACTGGAATTCCAAAAATATAGTCAGTACTTTTCAAACCGATTTATGTTACACATTAATGGCTGCTTGTGTGCAACAGTCTGTTCTTTGATGATTTCTCAACATTCCTTACTGGCAAAAGTGAGGAACCAAATGACCGCGTTCAATGTCACACCAGGGGTAATTCTACGATTCAACCCCTTGGGGGAGGGGGAGGGGCTTAGCCCCTAGTAAAATTACAGATTTGCTGGTTTTTGTACATTGTATAAAACGTGTGAGAAAATTCAAGACAAAATTTGGTAAATGGATTTAAGAAAGGGAGCCGAGACCAAAAAAATAGGGTGACTGAAGCACCCCGAAATAGGGATTAGAAATGCTTGTGTGCCGAGCTCAGAGAAAGGACGCGCTCCTCTTCAGAACACCCCCCCCCCCCCCATCACAGCCACGGTCGAGTTTGTTCGCACAGCTCAACGCCAGATTGTTAGGCTAACAGGGAACCACCACCCATACCAACCCTGCCCTCTGATAAGATTAACCAGCCCCTATCACAGAAACTCCAACTTCAATTCACCCTTTTATTTGGCTCCCTGTCAAAGACACACATTCTGTGCAAGTCTGAAGCGAGCTTGTTTCAGCTCAAATCACTATATTACACACTGGCAGCATCACCAAGGTCAGTGGCTGGACTCAAGACCACAAAAGAAATATCTTATGGTTTGGTTCTTCATGTATATAATGCTTTGGAAATCTGACTCCTAAACCAGTGTCTGACCTCCCCCTCCCCCTCCACCACCCCACCCCCGCATTAAGCTGCAATTGTTAAGATTTTCCCTGCACTTTATCTGCACCTTACGTTTATTTACTATTCTGTGTGTCCATTTGACATTTTGCACATATTCGTTACTTTGTTACTCGTCCCCATATTGCGTTGTGTTGTTGGTCCTCTTGTCCATCTTGTCCTGTATTACACTACAGTCGTCCTACTCCCCCATGCCCTGCCCCACCACTACGTGAAACATGAAATATTATCGATGTAAACTTGAAGCGTTTATGAAGCCAAACCTTTCTACAACAGCTCAATGGGTAATAAAAACTCCATACAAGTCCATACAATGGAAGTATGACTGCCCTCTTACAGCTAAAACTACCCACATTCACAAGCAGATGGACACGTGTTATTCTCTACCTTAGTTAAGACAGTCAAATTCTACTTGATATATGGACTAAACAGGCATATGTTGGGTGGTCCGTCCTTCTGCACTCTTATTGGTATGTAGCCTACATATGTGCTGAATGGAGCCCAGTCTCAGGGAGATTTTGATTTTGTTTACTTTTATTCTGTTTTATACTGCTAAGCTTACCCAGTAATGTTTGTCAATGGCAATAAAGTTCTTAAATAAAAATAAATTTAAAAAAACTTGAAGCATCGAAGAGTAAATATGCTATATGGAGAAACACAAAAACTACATCTGTCAATATTCAGTAGGCTTGGGATTATACAACACAAACCATAAGCCTATAATTAGTGACCTATGCAATGGTAAAGTGTATGGAAATAAGTTTACCTATCTAGGACATTTTCACATTGGTTTGGGTAATTCAGGTCCAGAGAGTAAAAGTCCAGACCGGGATTTTGTTTCGACCAATCAGTTGAACATAAAGAGTCACAGAGTACTCAGCTAGTTAGTTGAAACAGAATCCTGGTCTGGACTTTTACTCTCTGGACCTGAATTACCCAACCCTGCATTTTCAGGAGGGAAAGGATAACGTAGATATACAATGGTTGATTAATAACCACGTATGGTCCAGTTAGACCAGGCTGAATTACAGCCCTGAGCGTCTCAGTCAAGGGAATTGGGTCAAACTTAAACAGTCGCAGATTGAGCTGGGTAACAAACCTTTGATTGAAAACCACCGGCTAAGCCATCCTAGCCAAGTAGCTTACTGTTAAAGACGGCCAAGGTACGGCATTGTCGGCGTGACCTCACCGTCATGAAGACCACAATGAAGGTGTGACAGAAAAACGGCTCAATATTTGCCACTGAGATTAAAACGGAAAAGACGGTGACTTATAGTGCTTCTCACTTGATGTCTACGCTAGACTGATAGACGGAAGTGGCACCTTTGCAGATCATCATCACATTCTTCGAGTGGGAGCTGCTAACTTTCATGTGCAAGAAGCGGAACTTATTCAAAGCTGGGCGCAGTGAACGACTTGCGTCTTCCTAGTCTAGAAGAACGACACCCTTAGGCTCTATGCAGAACACCACACCTGGGAGATCCCGTCTCGTAACACACCACTCCGCTGCCAAAAACCATTCGACTGCGCTGACCTGCTCACTTTCTGCTTGCCCATGTGATTCCTTCACTTGATTAACTAATAAGCTGTTAATCGATACTAAATTAAGTGGCACCACAGGAAAATGGAAGTTTTGAGAACAGGGGAAAAAAAATTCACAGTGAGTTCAGACATCAGAGTTATAGCTTTTCTATTACATACTATGAGAAGCAAAATATTCAGTAATATACAAAAAAAAAAGCAGGGTGTGGTTAGTATGAAGTTACAAACTTTCTTTTCATTGCAGTACGAGAGTTAGCATTCGAGGTCAAAACTCCTACAGTGAAGTGGATCCTGCTGAATCACTACAGATTCACAACAGAGTGTTTTCTGCTAATCCAAGGTGCTTAAAGGCCCGAGAACAGAACCAGACCAGAAATCAGGGTGACGTGAAGTTCAAGACTGCCCCACCCCCTCCCCGCTTGTAGAGACACCCCCAGCTTTGGAAAAGGCAGCACTAGGAGCCCCACCAGTGTCACTCTGAGCCCCGATTATCTGTCTATGGCCAAACAATAGCAAGAAAACTGCTTTGGGACTCCTTTAGTGTCTGCTGCTCCAGCAAAAACGTGGACTGTCTGGGGTTCCCTCAGGACCGGGTTGAGAAACACTGGCTTAAAGTAGCCAAAAGTGTATTAGTACAGTGTTTCCCAACCCAGTCCTCGGGGAACCCCGGACAGTCCACGTTTTTGCTCCCTCCCAGCCAATCAGGAACACAGAATACCTGGTACATGTGTGCTGGGAGCAGAGAGGAAGCAAAAACGTGGACTGTCCGGGGCTCCCCAAGGACTGGGTTGGTAAACACTATTAGTAAACTGAAATAAGCCTGACTGGAAGCGAGGTTCCCAGGACGTGGCGGTAGGGGTCTGAGAAGACTCTTTGCTTCACTTCCTCCACTACTGCCGCATTTTGTCACGTTTAGCCTCCAGCTAATGTTCCGTACAGGTACCGCAGCATCGAAGGTCTGTCCGGCTAGGGAGCGATCATGAGGGAGGGATTTGTCAATTTCCAAAAACAAAACTACATATTTCCAAGCTACGCCTTTTTACGACTCCTGACACATATGAGATCTGGTCGCATCTGGAAAAAACGGAAGAAGCGGAACTTATTCAAAGCTGGGCGCAGTGAACAATTTGCGTCTTCCTAGTCTAGAAAAATGACACCCTTAGGCTCTATGAAGAACACCACACCTGGGAGATCCCGTCTCGTAACACACCACTCAGCTGCCAAAAAACCATTCGACTGCGCTGAAGCCTTGCTGCGGTCACCATGGAAACAGCACCACAACACACCTGAGTGCTCAGCGGCCCGATGATTACTGGGGAAGTGACACCGGTGCTATCGGCATCGATGTGATGACGGAACAACTTTCAGTCGACCTTCCCCTCCTTCCTCTATTGTGTTTTGCTTAAACCTCAGTCATACTGAAAATCCCAGCAGACTGATCCATGCAAAACCGCAGGTTCAATGTCACAATAATCAATACAATATTATTTAGCAGGAGGTTTTATCCAGGAGGTAAATTTTGGAGAAAACCGGGTTCTAAAGGTGATAAACTGGGTGGGTAATTGGGGGCTAAAGGTCTTGCTGAGGGTTTCAACAGCAAAACCACTCTGGGATTCGAACCAGCAACCTCCCAAACAGAGACACAACATTGCAGACCACTAAGCCACATACCACCCAATTGGTTAAAAAAAAAAAAAACATCTACATTATAGATCATACCATCTGTTGCAGTGCTTGTTTCAGGGACCAGTAGACCTGGTCGTAGTACCTTAACCCTAACCCTCCTCTATAGGGACCAGTGGACGTAGTGTCTTCACACCACCTGTTTTAATGATTACTGGACCTAACTGTGGGGCAGAAACTCCTAGAGACTCTTACACAACTGAATGTCTGGCATTAACAACAATGAAGCAACACTGTGTTTCACGAACAAAGCGCGTCAGAGAAAACCAAATCCGGGACAGATGCACCTGAGCTGTGGGGGATTGGACCTCAGCTGAACCGGGTACACAAGCATTTCCTTAACTTCACTCCATCTCCGCATCACCATGGCAACTCAGTTCCACATGACAACAACGTGTTCTGTCACAGTATGTTCAGCCCAGTCACCTTCCCAGCTGCCTCTCAGCTAACATACAGTCACTATTAATATGTCACAGGCCAAACTTCTGCATCAGCTCAGCTGATGTGGGTGACGTGGACCTTTAATCTTTTCGGCTCATGTTCCTCCTACAACGATCGAAAGAGTAATACAACAAATCAGATTCACACAGGTTGGCTCTCCCTTGTAGCAGAAGTAGTTCTGCAATTTCTTATCTTGGATAATTGTTAAATTGTTCATTTCTAAAAAGCACATCACATACGTGAAGCAGATGACAGCAGTGATACAAAACTCATTGTGTTTCAAAGTTTAAGGTTATCAGCAGCTGAAAGAAAAATGTCTGATAAATTCTGATGTTGGAAAAAACGATATTACATTATGTTGACAGAAAGAGCCTCATTAAGTTTAAGAGATCAATAAGACAAGTTTTCAGGAACTTTTAGATTATGTTAAACAGAAAACCACATAATCATTTCTAAACTGATCACAACAGTCATGAAATACTGAGACTTCTAGGTTGGGACTGAACCTACAGGGACCTGCATCCTTCAACCCCCGTGATGCTGATGTTTTTGGCCAACAAATCCCAGACGGGGGGGAGGGGGGGAGAAAAATACATACCTTTGAGAGTGCGGGGGTGGCTGAGCCAGAAGGTGGTCTTAAATGAGGGCCCAAGACTGTACAGAACATGACAACTTCTCTTTGGAGTTACGTCTATCTTAAAGAGGATTAGAGGACATTCTTGAAATAG
This sequence comes from Isichthys henryi, assembly GCA_026776945.1. Classification (NCBI taxonomy): domain Eukaryota; kingdom Metazoa; phylum Chordata; class Actinopteri; order Osteoglossiformes; family Mormyridae; genus Isichthys; species Isichthys henryi. The sequence continues at coordinate 833,206 of JAODJX010000120.1, read as the reverse complement.
TTCTGCCTGACGTGCAGTGTGGGAGAAAGCCCCGATTAACGTGTGCGAGGACAAGGGGCGATAACATGCTGACTCCCACTCGACGAGCACATTTCAACGGCGCAGTCATATTCCAACACTGGTTCGAGTTCACAGGTCACCCCATGTCACCCATTCAAGTACATCCAATAGGAAAGCATCGCTCCTTACCCAACCCCTAAGACCACAGACGACTGGGATCTCTGCACAATATTATCAGGGAAGAGTCCCACCAAGGGGTGTATAGATGGCTGCAGCTGAAAGCTGATTGGACCCCAGAGCACTCCCTCCCCTGTCACTCACAAATTCAAAACATATCATTGGCTAATGCTAAAGTTGGTCCCACTATATGAATTATGGCTACTAACACTCCCCACCTTAAAAATCCAAGAATTACTCCAGGTCCCATCTGCACAATATTCCAGAGAGAGCCAAGAGGTGCAGTTTCATGGGTGTGACACCCATGAAGACCAGCAGAGTCCAAAACATGACCTTGGTCTCTTATTTACAGAGAACTAATACAGTAATACTTCTCACTGTGACGTATGTCCTTATCTGACCATGTTTTTAATGAGCTCCTTACCTGCCATTACAGCAATCCTCCTTGTCACTAAATCTCTTTTAATTAAGACAGAGAATTAATTCTTGTTGCTTACTCAAAAGCATGGAAGTTGCATACCCTGGCCAGCTCAGCCTGATTCAAGCCAGGGGCTGAGTGCACATCCTGTTTGCAAGGGACTCTTACCGGCGACCTCTGAGGCAGACTTAATACTTAAACAACATCTATAGTCAAAATGCTTCCCAGCACAATGTTCAGGGCAGGAGTTTGTAGGTCTGACTTCAAGCTGTCGAAACCTGTAAAGAACTCCACACTCTTTTCTCAACTGCCCAGGAAATTGAGTTGGCAAGCTTTGCTTCCGGATTCAGGGAGAATGTGCGCATCAAGATAGTTCCCATTTGATCAGAGGTGCTGTCTTCTCTCATAACAATAAATAGACAAAATTGCAAACACAATATCTGATCTCTAGCCCCAGACATCTTCAGGTGGCCCGGCTGTAGATCAAGACCTAAAGGTTTCACATGGACGGGCCTAGATGATATTTTACACAGGCCCACACAGTGACAAAGCTACTCATCCCTCATCTTTCCCAGGGGGGGGATATATACCCAGGAAACATATGGTCAGCTATACCCAGGGGTATCTGCTATTCCCCATAACCTGTACAATAATATCCTTTTTAAAACTCGGTCGAGACCCGAACAAGATTACAACCGTAATCCCACAAGACGGGAGGAAGGGTGACCAAGAAGAGAACAGCATCGCTCAGAGAAACAGACACCATAACACCATGGAGCGCTTATGCAGGCCCCTTAACATGGACCGGATTAAGAGAATTAGCAGGAATTATGCTAATGCGTGGGCAGGCCCTCCTTTCCCTATTGGCCCAGGCTAATCTAAAGCAACATCCACTTTGGAGGTAGCCTTGACGGACAAGTTTATTTTTTAAACCCCAGAACATCCTCATCGTCTCTGCTTCCGGGATCACATGGGTCTAAATTTAAAAAATCTGGGTGATGTAACAATCATCTGGTGAAAAAACGAACGCATTGGGGGGGGGGCATGGTTCACTTAGAATGCGCCCTTGTTCCCAATCATCCAGTTGGGGGCCGTCGACAGCCATCACAACAGCAGGCGGTGTGCGCCTCGGTCTATTAGGACTCTGCGTCTCCGAGCGGAAGGTGGCAAGTTCAAATCCCACTGTTGGAAGATTTTGAGAGAACCAAAGCTCATAACCCTTAATTGTTCCAGGGACAATCAAACCCATGTGTCCCACAAAAAATGCATATTGCTCTGGATAAAAGCATCTTCCAAATCCAATGTTAGGGTTAGAGAGAAACTTTCACGTTGAGTTTCTAGAAAACAGTCTGATACAGGACGCTTGGCATTAGGGTCAGAAGGGATTTTGAAATAAACCAAATGATGGAGGAGGAGCTTCTGAACTCAATTTTAGGTTTCCCCGACCAGATGGTCTCACTGCTTAGTGGGAGACAACAAAGTGTCACTTCAGACACACACGAGGCTGCCAGTCTCATGACAAGGGTGTTCTGGGAGGGCTCTGCTGCTGACCGAAACTGACCAGACCCCCCTCTGGCCAGTGAGTCACAGGCGGCCGACCGAGGGACAGGGTCCAGTGAGTCACGGGTGAGGTGGGGCCAGCACCCCCCCCCGGGAGTCACCCATCTGCGAACTCCGGGTGGCCTCTGCATTGCTCAGAATGAGGCATAGATTTAAAACATAAGAAGTTCCTTCTGAACACCTGCATTGTGTTATTTTTAACTCATAAACGAGGTACCAGTTCAAGCAGAAAAATAGCTCGTTTTGTGTACCTGAACTAAAACATAATAAGGTAAGACGGAATTCTGATGGGGGGCAGGCAAACATTTCCATTAATTTAATTACTTTTTTAAAGTGTCAGTTCTGATCTAATGTAGGACAGTAGTGCAAAACGTAAAGCCACAAAATACGATAGGTTTAAGAAAGTATTGTTACAGACTCATCTACCCTATACCTAAATCTGACTTAACCGATCCCAGCCTACCTGTATGACCAAACCCGTGTCGCTGCTTAAATATTCGCCTATCTGACCGAGTAGCCGTGAGAAGAATCGCGATCCATCTTCACCTTGAATATGGACTATGGTGTACCCTATAATATAATGACTGTACCGAACATGTAAGCAGAATACGGGAAAGTTATGTTCATCCGCAGAAAGATAAAGACTTTACATTTCACCAAGCTTCGCCATTTTCTTTTTTAAGATTACCAATTCAACCGGTAGTTTTAATTCCTATAGCAACAAATTTCACCTTTTACACACATTTTCTCCGGCACCTTCTGCAATGGCACCGCCAGAGGTTTATTCTTTTTGAAATAACCCGAAAAATAAGTTAACTTTATTGTCTACACCAATTCTTATAAAATTTCCCATTTAAAGGGCAAAAGAATCCAATTAAGATATTTTTTGAAGGAAAACCCGTATGGTATAGGTAATCTTCAGATAATTTGCCTACCACAATGCCGTCTCGCAGGAATAACAGATTGAGTATTACAGTCTAAGTACTTAGGACCATAAAATGTAGAATTCGCATCAACTGAACCTGACAGGATTTACCAAAGAGATTAGGTTCACCAGCTAATTCGGTATGCCATTTTCTGTTGCGCCCCCCCAGTGTTGTTTTAGTGTCATAAATGCATAGAAAAGCCCGTCGCTTTCTGCTAGCTGTCATATTTCAAAAATCGATCAATTAGTGTATTCAAAACTGCCGTTGCCATGTAAACTACTATTTTTAACCAAACGCTGGTTATGGAAATAGATTGGTCACATTAGTCATACCCAGACTAAGCATACAATATTAATTCAAGTTGTCTAAATCTTGTTGTAAAAAAAACGGCAATTAATAATCGAAATCCACAGGAGCTGAAGTCACTATCATAATTGGAGTATATAAATATATATCAAATTATTGATTACGCTGTATTCAAAAACAATAATTTTGAACTTGTTAAATCAAAAGGTCCTCGGCTATCACTTACCGGATGCAATCGTTACAATAAACCAAGTGATGGTTAACAGGAGCGAAAACATCTTCGCAAACAGAAATACGTCCCCTCGCCAAAATAAAACCGTTAAAGATAAGGCAGCTTCCCAATCTGCGCTTCTCCGTTCTTTCCCCGTCACGGTTTTAGCATCGCCGCCTCAACGCTGTAATTCCCGACGTCTTCTCAGTGCAAATATGACCCAGGTGTCCCAAAGTAAAGGCTTTAGAGAGGGGTGAAGGCGCACGAGACGACACGCCTCCCTGGGTGGGACTATAACATAAGCGCTTCTGCGGCCGTCTCGCAGGCAAGGAGATTTATAACGCAATATCATTTAGGTGGGGGGAAAGATATGTGCTCAAAGTACTGGGGTAAGAAGTGATGTTACTGTCAGTAGACAACGGTTACTAATGTCTAGTAAAAGTCGAAGGAAGAATTCACAAAAGTTAATTCTGTTTTAATATTTAACTTTAACTAGGACTGGATCATGGTTTAAACCTTGCACTCAGCAAACCATAGGACTACTTCCCTATCTATGTTAGCA
>JAODJX010000120.1:748719-777480 GCA_026776945.1 Isichthys henryi | reverse complement strand
CCCCACAAGTCGCAGACGTGTTTCAAGCTGTGTTTTTGTGAGTGCTGCCGTACACGACTAATTAATCTAGGACTATCCAGAGCAGGACGATGAATAAAAACATTCAAGAATAGGTGATCTTCTCCATTGTCTGTCCGTGACTGGCCCCTCTATTATGATAATCGTGTAGTGGGGTAAAAACAGACTGTTCCCAGCCCTCATCTCCTGGGTGTCATGGTTACGCCCCCGTTAGGACCTCACTCCCTTTGATGATGTGGAAATGGGCACGAACCTTCTCGAAAAGTGTGGTATGCATGCATGGCGGGGGTCAGTGCTGTGCTTACCAGGGAACTGCAAAATAGCTTTTAGCCTGACAAGAGCCAATGAGCAAATAGGCGCACCGGGGGGGTTAACAAGAACGGCGCGAACGGGCGAAGAAGGGCTCTCGAAATCAAAAACCGCCGTAGCAGGTCAGGCTGGAAAACCCGGCCTGGAGTGGCCCTGCAGATCGGAGCCGGCAGACAACTTCGGTAACAACATGCAAACACATTAACCACAAGGGTCGTCTTAAATCATGGCCCCAATTGGGATGGAAGGTGCCGCCAAAGACTGAGAGTTCACCGACGTGCCTACTAATCGAACTGCCGAGTCGATAGCGAGGGCTCCGTCTCACCCGAACGGACGAATCCAACGCCAGTCTGTCAGCATCACCCAAACAATTCCTTGAGATATCCTGAGGCCTTCTGGAGAGGCTCTAGAGTCACAAAGATCTTTCATTAAGAATAAATAAAACAAAGGTGAAAGACCCTCTAAGCTATTATTTAAGAAGTGGAGCACATCAGATAAACCCCATTACCCGGCTGTGCTTGAAGAGTCGCTCTCGTGACACTCACAGGATATGACCTCGATGGGTGATGTTATCGCGCCTCAATCCCCCTCATCTCTTCATTCTCCTCTTTCTCGGCTTTGCATGTTACCCCAAACAAACTACATCAACCTTTATTCACAATCAAAATGAAAACAAGTTCAAGCAAAAGTGAAAAAAAAAAAACGCATGAAGCATTACTTCTTCCCCTGAGATTATAACGACAATAACGGAACCAATCAGGACATGCCTTCTACTTCCTCTTATCAGACTTCCTGTCATCAAAGCTCATTTTTGGCATAAAACCGTAAATAAAATGCTGTGGTGAACTTTATTACCCTCTCAACATACCGGCTTTTATCAATATTTCTGTTCTTTTATGGAGGCTGAAAACATCGCACTCAGCTGCACTTGGAGTGATTCATGTTTATTGGGCCTTTTTTTCACTGCGTTTCCCCAAGTGATTCCCGGCTGGATAGCATTTTTTTCAGGCCTAACGAACCCACACTTAACTGCAGAGACGGCATTCGAGACTAAAAATAAATAAGCTTGTCAATAAAGCAGCTCCTTCCCCTCCAGATCCTTCCAGGCAAAACATCCACACGCGTGTTCAGCAGGTTCACCCCCTACGGCGGCCGTCCTCTCACCCAGCCCCACGCACACGCTCTCGAACACAAAGACTGCACACTATTTCAGAGATCTGTCCAATTTACCAGTACAACCTACACAGCACAGGAACACACTGGCTCAACCCTAAAACTAGGCCAAGGGCCCAACCCGGCCAAAGATCTCCACCATCTCAAAAAATCATTTTAAATACTTAATTATTTTCGACTGCACCTTCGAAATAAAGTACACAATAACAAAACGAAAGCTGAACAGACCACATGGGCAGCAAACCAAACAAAATGTATTCAGTTTTTTAAATCAGATTGCTTTTGTTTTTTGTGTAAAGGGGATTCTGTGATTTGTTATTCAAATTCAACCTTTTCTTTACCGGTACGATTCTGCCAGTCATGCTGGGGACGTGGCCCACAACTCATGACTGCCTGAAAACCAGTAATATGTCATCTGCTGCCTTAATAACATATACTGCACATAATAACTGGCTCTAATGAATGCATCTTCCTCAAGAGTTGAAGCCTTCACTCTCCTGAAAGACAAGGTGAAGGGAAACAATATCAATGCTGCAGGAATATCATCATCTCACACAGCGCAGGCTAATTTATTTTCCCCGATGTCAGATGGAGCGACTGCTTATTAAATCGTCTCTCAAACCAAACAGACGAAACCATTACTGAATCAGGTGATTGGGGAAGATCTCTGCGCACCAGTCGGTAAAACAAAACACAAGCACATCCTTACAAGAGATCGGAGCCGTGGATTTTAAATCTGACCAATGACGAGACAGCAGAAAGTACGTGGGGTTGTAGAGGCGAAAAAAAACATGGGTTTACATGGCAATTAAAACAACCAATAGGGGCTTAGAAGCTGAAAACCCCGCCCCCAGAAATTGCCTTCCATTAATTCCAGTTGGTATGACTAACACTATATGAAAGTCAAACTATTACCTAAAAAAGACATTTGTGCCCCTGATCTAATTGAAAGTAACGTCCATCATGCATTGAATGAATTCCTGCCCTTGTCCTCCACAGGGCACTGCCATCAGACTGTAAGGTAAAAGGTTGAAAATGATCCATTTTGCAACCTGATCCAGTGTTCAGATGGTGAACACTCATATTTATATAAATCCTGCAATATATCAACTGGATTTTCAAGTCATTCTGTAAATTGAAACGATATGTCTCCTCCAGGTATTCCAGTTCACCGTCACAGGACAAAAATATACGGTTAATCAAACTGGCACTCATACTCATACTTATAAACCACTCATACTGGTTCTGTGTGTGAGCACGCGCCCTGTGATGGACTGGCATCCCATCCAGAGTTTCCCTGCCCTGTGCCCTGTGATGGACTGGCATCCCGTCCAGAATGTCCCTGCCCTGTGATGGACTGTCTTCCCATCTAGAGTGTCCCTGCCCTGTGCCCTGTGATGGACTGGCATCCCATCCAGGGTGTCCCTGCCCTATGCCCTGTGATGGACTGGCATCCTGTCCAGAGTATCCCTGCCCTGTGATGGACTGTCTTCCCATCTAGAGTGTCCCTGCCCTGTGCCCTGTGATGGACTGGCATCCCGTCCAGAGTGTCCCTGCCCTGTGATGGACTGGCTTCCCATCTAGAGTGTCCCTGCCCTGTGCCCTGTGCCGGACTGGCATCCCGTCCAGAGTGTCCCTGCCCTGTGATGGACTGGCTTCCCATCTAGAGTGTCCCTGCCCTGTGCTTCCTGCGATAATCTTCAGGCTCACTGTATACCAGATACGCGGTTATAAAAGATTGATATATGGATGGGTGGACAGATAAACAGCCAAATGCAAAGAATCAGTCAAGTTCCTCCCTTTCAAACATCATTATTTTTGGCCAGCCTGTATGTTTGGTTATGTCCAGCATGTGGTGCGGGCTGTCCTGGAGGAGTTAGCAGGACTCAGCCTGTCCATACCTTTTATTGTTGACATGAGAGCTGTCTGGCTAGGTGTCTTGGGGGGGGGGCAGTGGACCCCACCCCTGGCAGAATGAACCCGGTCGGCGGTTGCGGCCCAAATCAGCAGAACACAGGCAGCCTGATAAAAGCACTTAGGACAATAAATGCTGTTGAGGGCCTCTAGAGTCCCCCCCACCCACCCCAGACTGCACACTGTGCCTCCGGGGCTTCTGGGGCATACGTGCGTGTCAGACTGGCCATAAAAAAAGAATGTTGAAACCCCCCCCCCTCCTCCCCGCCTGAGGCAGGGTGAATCACAGGCTGAGTGATGGAAGGGGTGGAGCCGAGGAAGCGATGCAGCTGGGTGACGCTCATGGGCTGTGACACCGACGCAGATCAGTTACGTAAAAGCCACTCCCTCCCCCACCCCACCCCCCCGCTGAGCCGGGGCGGATCTGTCATTCCCTCTGCACTGTGGACAGGGCTGCATTACATGCCAACACTTCAGCTGTCATTTAACATGTGGGGCGATTAGCACGGCAGTTTGATAACTGTGCAGGACGACACAAACCACACATAAGCTGACACTGAGGAACCATGGACGATGGCTCAGGATTTTATGGTTTAGTCGGAGCTAATCGTTCGTATGTGGGCTGCCCCCAATAAAGGAAATTCAAAAATGTCTGGGACAGTGATGGGGCAGCCCGTGATCAAAAGACCAACGGTTCAGATCATGTGGCTGGCAGAGCGGCATATCTGTTGGACCCTTGAGTGAGGCCCTTAACCTCAGTCACTCCAGGGACGTTTCAGAAAATCAGTAATGAGGTCCAACTGCCGGCGGCACGACTCATAGCACAAGGAACATCATTAGATGCTAACCTGACTGACACGGATACCCGTGGTTGTCTCTCATCAAGTTGGCCGCATCTGTAAAGCCTGAGAGGTCAAATGCTGACTTGTTGTCTTCGGTCTGTTCGATACTCCAGATTTTCTAGCAACTCACACGTAACAGTGCATTTATTCTTCTCTGTTTTCAGAAAATAGGGTCAGGCAGTCCCTGGAGGTTAAGGGTGTTGCTCAAGGGCCCAACAGAAAAATCACTCAGAAAAAAAATGGGATCTGAATCAACAACCTTCAGATTTCAAGGACAGTGCCTTAACCCCCTGAGCCACATGCCACCTCCCATCCCCAAACAGAAGTTCTTTATATATCATTTACCTTAGTGCATAAGGACACAGATCATAACCTACAAGGCAAATGTCAATCGTGATTATAGGAACAGGAAACATTTTCTGAAAGGCTTTTTTTGTGGAATTCTGGTACTTTCGGTGCATATCTTGTACTTCCTTCTGCCTGTTGACTTACACTATAAATGCTCACACTGCAGTTTTAGACGTTCAAAGTGAAACTTCTTTGTTTCGAATCGGTACACGCAACTGACTTTCAACATGAATAATGGGACATTGAAATGAACAAAACACATTAACACGCAACAAAAAAGAGCCACAGTTGCATTTTAATCCGTTTTCAGCGCTGAATACTTTCCATGCGACTGCAGACGGTTTTTCATCCGGACTTTTTCCGTTTCACAATAGGAGCAAAATGTTCTTTTCATCCTGTTCAAGTTCGAGCTTTTAAGAGCCACGAGAACAAAAGAAGAGGCTGACTGGACTTTAGAAGTCATGGCACCACTGGCCAGACCGAGAGGGGGAAGCGCATGAACTCCCAGTCACTTTCTTCAGCTAGAACCATTGAACATTCCCAGAGGACCTTGCGGCAACCTGATTGGTGGAAGCCAGTGAGGTTGATACATCAAACAGTGGTTTGAAGCAGGTGGGTGGGTTCATAAAAGCAATCTTTTAAATTACATTGGATCTTTTGAGACAACGTCCCTGGGCTGATTATATTGAACACAAGTTTTATCAAAAGGGCTTAATCCTTATGGTTGGGGTCTGATTTTATGCCTTGAAGCAACAAGATCTTCAATCAGCAAATGATCACAGAGACGATTCCCGGCAGAAATACTTCCTCTGATGTATGAAAACAGTGCCATTATTTATTAAAATTTACCCTACATATAAAACTACTCTAATTAAATTAAGTAAAAGTTTTCCTTTGCTCTCCTGAAAAAACTTCAGGTTCACAAGTGGGTAAGAATGATATTCCCTTTCGATGAAAGCGTTGCCTAAGTGTCTACATGACTACTCAACCATCAGTAACATTGGGAGAATGTCTAGTCATCTCACAAGTGCTTGAAACTTGGATTTCATACAAAAAAAAGAAATGAATGGCTTGGATTGTACTGAAATAGATCCACATTTTGCAAACTGATCGGAGAAAAAAAGTGTTATTAAAACTGAGGTATCTCAGTTACTGGAGCAGGAAATTACAAATAGATCACTCTTTAGAAATCAGTCTTATTGACAAAATTTAATTAAAACTGAGAGTGGGGGGGGCATAGTTTTCATGATATTATTGAAGGTCTGGTGAAGCGATCTTGTCGAAACAATGTGGTGTGCGTTTGTTTACACTCAGTTAATGACTCTTCCCTCTTGTTCCTTATAAAGCCTGTTTGTGAAGAGCTTTTAAGTGAACTTCCCAATGACGTCAAGAGGCAGTTCGATGCTGAACTGCACAGACCCAGACTCACAAAGAGCCTACAGCTGAGACAAACAGACAAAGATGAAGTGATATATCTGAGAGGTAAGGGTGCTGAGACAAAATAGAGTCCATCACAGGATAAGCATCTCATATCTGGACAGGAATACACACCTTATCTACACTATAATTTGGAACCAAAGGCGGACGCTATCGTTAACATAGCAGAAGGGAGCAAGGGCTTCACTGATAACATCACTGATGGAATCTCACTCTGAATCTCCACTTCATCTGTGACCACCTGCCGTCTTATCGGCAGAGCTTTGAGGCTGGTAGTGACCCCGGGGGTTGAAGAATCAACAACGCTCAGGTGGTCCGTTCGGCATATAATCACACATCTTCAGGCAAAGTTCAGGGGGGAAGCAAAGACTTCTCAGCGCGCATCCACCAGACACGGGGAATTAAAAGCACGGCTGACGTGGAGTCAGCCTCAGAATAGCGACTTAGCCACTCAGTGCGCCGCTTGCCTTCATACTTCCCGGGGCCACATTGTTGAGCTCCACCCCCACCCAGCCTGCCCTCGCCAACATTCCACCCCTGCCCCCCCATAGGCAGTGAGTGATAGCTGGCCTCACACTCGATAACTCAAGTGTAAGATTGATTACCCAGCCTATAAATTGACAGCTATTTCTATCACCTGCTTTGGGATGGAGAGCAGAGCCTGCAACCTTTAGTCACAGATGGACAAGGGCTCAATCATCTTCAGGTGGAAGGAAAGACACATTAAAGATAACTTCAAATGTTGCATTAGAGACACAGTGCAGGGTCACATAGCATGAAGACTCTCCATACTTAAACTCATATCTCAATGTCTTCAGCTTATGGCTAATCGGAACCTCAAAGTTCAGACTGAGATGGAGACCTTCTAAAGAACATTAACCTGCTCCGGAGGTGTCCACATGGTCGGAAACATTCATGGGTGCCTGGTTCTGCTAAAGGCCTTCTTCCGATTTGAGATCTCCAGGAAACTCTCATGTCAGGTTTGGGGATGTGAAAGGTTAACCCATTATTTTTAAAAAGGATAAAAAATTCAAATGCTATCAAGTGAATCTGACACAGCAACACCATTCTAACTGACCCCGCAAGACCTCAGCTGTGAAGGCCCCCACCTCCACCCCCCAAGCATGAGCTGCAACTCGCTTTCTTCAGCCAGAGCCACTCGATTTCCCCAGGCCACACTCTGCAGCAATCCCATTGGTAGATGCCACTTTAGGCATCTTTATTAAATTAGGGGGCTGCCTCACGTCCAAGATGAAATACTGATATGTGAGGCTGAGGGGGTGAATCTACTCATGATTCGGCAGCATTTTAAATAGGAGCTCAGCCAACCAGCAGCCTAAACTCCCCGGCAGTTTAATTCCAGACGCAAATCGCTAATTTAAAGGGCCAATCGTAATGAGTCCATGACCGCATGTTGACTTTCACACCACCGCAGTCTGCTGGATAAACAGTAACGAGGGATGAATGGAGTGTATCGAAACAAATGTATCACTGACAGGGGCCAGAAAGCGAAACACGAACCTTCTTGGTGAGAAATTGCCACCTCACTCTGATATGACACGGGTTTTTGCGGGGAAAATATGTCAATCTTCTGTAGTTGCTTCACTGATCAGCTCTGGCGTAGCTGCAGCTCCGGAAAGTGAAGCGTACTCATATCATAACCCTTCCTTCCAGTCACCTTGATCTGGAGCCACAGTCATGGCAAAAGAAAGGGCCAAACCGACATACATTTTCCTGAGAATAAGGCCCCTGGAGCGATTGAGCGTTGAGAGCCTTATTCAAGAGCCCAATGATGAAATCACTCTATCGACCATGGGATTTGAACTGCCGACCTTCACAACACCCTAACCCACACCATCACAACCACTCACACCCGAAAGAGAGGTACTTTCATACCAGAGAATGTTTAACAGCTCTCAAACAGAAACTGGGTACACCTCTAACCATCTGGGGACATGCTGCTCATCAGGCAGTTTCCTAACGCGCCTGAACGCGAAGTGAACCCAGGGACTCTGAGGAGGCCTATTTTAGGATGGCCTCATGGTCCCAGGACATCGCCTTATCTGCCCGATTGATGCTGCCAGCAGGACACGGAAAAAGACACAGAATGGCGAGTGTCCCTGCGACACGGTGGGGTGTCATAACCGTCACCGTCGAAGTCTCGTCCTACCGAGTGCCTGGCGGAAAACGGAGACCTGTAACCTCGGGCCGAGGAGGTGCCAAGCGCCCAGGGCCAGCTGGCAGTTGCAGGGTGCAGCTGTGTCACGGGACTGGGGGGGTCATGGTCACACACAAAAAGTCTGAAAGGTTGCAGAAAAAACTCCCTGTTCCTTTATTCTAATGCAGGACCATCAGCTGGAACTGACAACATTTCCTTTGAGGAATCAATGTCGATGAGCGTTTGCATTGATACAGGGTCATTTCCTTACAGAAAGTCCTTGGGGACAACATGTCTAACTGCCAGTTTGCTAGTGCATGGTGTTATTCAGCACCTGAATGATGTCTGAAAAGGACAACAGTGAAGCACGGACACCTTAACATACATTCTACCTAAATAATGTCTCAAAGGGACAACAGTGAAGCATGAACACCTTTACCTACATTCTGCTAATGATGTCTCAAAGGGACAACAGTGAAGCACGGACACCTTAACATACATTTTACCTAAATAATGTCTCAAAGGGACAACAGTGAAGCATGAACACCTTTACCTACATTCTGCTAATGATGTCTCAAAGGGACAACAGTGAAGCACGGACACCTTAACATACATTTTACCTAAATAATGTCTCAAAGGGACAACAGTGAAGCACGGACACCTTAACCTACATTTTAGCTGTATAAGGTGCAAGCTGACCGCCTGGCCCCTGGAGCACCTTCCAACATACATTGAAAGTCAACCACAAGGGCCCACAGCACCCACAATATCCAGTATGTGGTTTGTTCGCTGTACTGGTATGTCTCATATCCCCTCCATAACAGGGGTGCAGCTGCCCAGGGAGCACCTTAATGCACATTCTGCACTCCAGCACTCCTGCTCTTTACATCAAACCCAAGATCAAGTCCGATGTTCTGCAGAACCCTCTTTGAAAAGTCATGATCATTTCTACCTTTCTCTCCACCCAGGGGTTTCCTCTCTGTTGCCAAGAGACTTCAAGCTAGGCGGATAATTACCATAAACCAAATATGAAACAGAATTTTCTTAAGTATAGTAAAGTTCTCAATCAGTTTCCCTGGCTCCCCGCTAGTATCATCATCTCTTGAGACTGCAAACAAATGTTTACTCACTTAGTTTCAGGGTCCATTACCATTTTGAGCGGGGAGTTTTTGATCACAGTGCGGTAAACAAACGGAACAAGTTGGGCGGAAAAGGACAAGCACCAGGAACCAGCTGGTATCGGAAGCTCAGAGTGAATTGTGCAACTCTGTAAGGCGCCACAGACCAACCCTGACCGCGCCGCCGGCCTTGGCCGACAAAACTGATAAATGGCAACACCCGCTCGCGACCCAGCTGCCTCTTGTTCCCACTTTCTGCCCCATTTCAGAAGCCAAGCTGATCCCAGCGGGGCTGCGACACCGACGGCAGAAAAAAGAGAAGTCATGTGATTAGCTCTCTGCAAAATCAATCTCCGATCTCACGGCCGACCGCCTGCCGCTAAATTGAATTTCGCCGGTCACAGAACTTCAATTAAGCTGAATGTATACTGTTTCCTTGGCCACTTTGGAGGGAGGGGCTCCCTTTAAACTTGGATTACCTCTCTTTGGTTTCCTCTGAGCCTCAGGCCACCGCGTTGCGAGTTACTAGCTGGACTTTTGAATTTTTCACGAGGTCGCCTTCTGTCCGTGAGGCACGCGGCGGCGTGGAGACAGAGACGTGGAGAGAGTCGCCACGGAGACAGTCGTCACGGAGATGCGGGCAGTTAATTCTGCATCTGTTTCGCATTCGGTCAAGGATGCGGCGAGAGCGGCGACCATCAGACGCCGACAGGAGGGGAACGCAGCGCTGAAGAAGGCGGCAAAGACGGAGGGGTCAGCAGTGGCGTGAGGAGGCTGAGAAAATGAATTTTAAAGCATGCAAACAAACACATATAAACAAATATAAACGAAAACAGTAATTTTACTTTAGATTTCATAATACTTTCTCATGTCGCCCTACTGCAGGCTCCATAAAAGTGGATTGAGGGTTACCTGACAGAGACAGGGGGCGGAGCAACAGCAGCAGGGGGTGGGGACTCCCCAAAGGGAACTCCCGAGTGACACCTCTGACAAACAAATAAAAGGGCCCCGACAGCTTCACAATTACAGTTTCATTTAAGTATAGAAAAAGGGAAAATAATGACCCCCCCACCCAAGAGATGAATGGGCCAAGAAAACCAGCAGGAAAGAAAATGTTGCAATAAATCAAAGTCTAATCGCCGCATGTGATTTTCCCCAATTATTGGACCATCATTCCAGGTCCGTGTCTCACTCACCCCTATTGCCCCCCACCCCCGATCCCCATGGAGGGGTAAAAACAGTGAGGGGTAGTAACAGATCACAGACCACTGGAGTCAACAGGATGAGTGAAGCCACTTTGGACAGTTAGCTATTAGCCCGAGTCGCGGTGTGGCCCCCTAACTCATTGCGTATCGCGGCTCCTGTGATGTGATGCGTGGGCCCATTTTTGCCTTGGCGACATAGATATGAAACACCACCCCCCCACACACTACCTGCACTACCTCCTGCAGCGGGTTACAGCGCCCCCCTGTTTGGGCAAATGCTGATGTAAGCATTCTAGGAGCGTTCATCTTCAGTGCCTTCAACGGCGCGAGCTGGGGCGAGTCCAACCTCAGCCTTGCGCCAGCCTCCCGTGCCAGCAGCGAGCACCGCCAGGGTGGCACAGGTAAAATGCTGAAGGAGAGCTTTCCAGGAAGTACCCGCTGCCAGACATTTAAAATGCATTATACTGTATGGCTCAGCGTGCCAAGTCTCTGTACCTCTGATCAGAAGATGGCCAGTTCCAATCCCGGCCACGCCAGAACAGTCACATGTCTGTGAGCTCTTGAGCAAGGCTCTTAACCCCCAGCACCACAGGCACTGCACATGAGCTGACCCTGTGCTGTGACCACCCCCCCAAGCTATGGAGAGCAAGATGGGGTCAAGATAGAGAAGGATTCCGATGTACTTGTACTACTGCATATGGAACATAAAAGCATTTATACCGCTTTTAATGTCCAATCCGCCAACGCTGCCACCCTTCGGGCAGTGCATCTGGCACACTGATGGGCCAAGATGGAGGAGGGTATAGTTCCCCGGCTTCTTAGGCACCAAGATGGCTGCCTTTTACTTTTCCTAAAGCCAAAATTTCATTCTCTTAAAGGGTACTTGACAACATTTATACCAGAAAAATTATTTCCTGTAGGGTGAAGGAACCTTTGACATTTACCAGAAGGGGGTTAGTGTTGGTGTAGGAACTCTGAGAGCATAAGTACGCTAAGTTAATGCTAAGACCTTGGTAAAGCTATATATATATATATATATATATATACACACACATACATATACACACACACACACACACACGTGTATACATACATCAGTGTTTCCCAATCCAGTCCTCGGGGACCCACAGTCCATGTTTTGGGAACTGGGAGGGAGCAAAAATGTGAATTGTCTGACAGGGAGCCAGTAGGGAGCAAAAATATGGACTGTCTGGCAGGGAGCAGGGAGGGAGTAAAAATGTGGACTGTCTGGCAGGGAGCAGGGAGGGAGTAAAAATATGGACTGTCTGGCAGGGAGCAGGGAGGGAGTAAAAATGTGGACTGTCTGTGGGTCCTCGAGGACCCACTGAAATCTAAGTCGATATAAGTGTCATAAATAAGAATGAAGACAAAAACGAAACTAAGACGCAACACCAGAGACATGTAACGTGAATTCCTGCCCAATTATCGAGGCTTAACTTGGAAAGGTAGAGGGGGACGAGACCGGATCGCGTGCCGTCTGCTCACAGAGCAGCGTAAGGACTCGTACAGTGACTGGACCACATTAGCGCACAGCTGGGCGTCAGGAGCAGGACCAAGCACTGCAGCCAGGGAGCGCCAGAGAGCGCCCTTTAAGGAAGGGAGACGGCAGCTTCCCAGGGTAGGAAATTCCCACTCAGGACTCCAACTGTAAATACCCAGGAGAAACAGGTGACATCATAAAGTATCTTACTGCCCTGAATCACAGTCTATAGAGAAAAAAAATATGAAAATGCAAAAGAAGATATTACTGAGTCACGGGAGAAATAAGACACTTTTACTCGGAAATGTATTATCAACATAGGTGTGGGGAATTGATACAGCGAGATCATTAGAGTTCTCAAATTTGGAATCCAGTGCTAATAAAGTGACACTTCTCCTAGGTCCTATAGGTGTATTTCATCAAATGCAACTGACCGTTCAGTGAAACTCAATAATAGAGCTCTGTAAAAAATTAAGAGACCACAGCAACATTTTCAGTTTCAGTCATTTCTCAGTTTATGGGTATATATGCCTGTGTAAAATATACATTTTTCTGCAAACTCCATCCTGGCTCCTCCCTTCTTCTCATTAATGAAGAGCTTCTTCCTTGTTTATGGGACTTCAGTCCTGCTTCTAGGAGCCTGATATGAACTGTCCTAGCAGTGCACTTCACTCCTGCACTTAATGTTTCCCATTCCTTCTGAGGGTCACTTGAGGTGATTCTTCGATGTATTAGTCACTGTTGGATAAGTTGACACTCATCTCTGGCATTAGAAAGTTGCTTCTGCCCTCTGCCTGGCTGGCTTTTGGTTTCAAACTGGAAGCAGCCTGCCTCACAGTGCAGCATTCTGCCAGCCGAACCAGGATTAAAGCAGGACTTAGAAATGCTGATTTTTAAAAAATATAGAGCCGTCTCTTAATTTTTTCCAGAGCTGAAATTACTGAAAAACTAATTTCAAATAAAAAAAATGATAGACTTAAGTCAATGCACAAAGTTCAAGGAGAGATTTTTAATAGTAATAACAACAACAGCAACAGCAGCAACAAATATTACATGACTTCTTGAGATTAAATAACACGGATAACCTGGAACCCTGTTCATTGACAACTTAAATACAAACTCATGCGAGCATGAATTCCCGAAATATATTTATATTCTATTTCAAATTTATGAATTTTACATGAGAACTTCATTATAAAAATCTGCTGATTACAATAAATAAAATATTTAATAACTATTATTAAATAGGACAAAAAACCCCTGGGGAAGAATCTTACTGTGGCACCACAGATACTTTTACAGAGAAAATACACCATTATACTTGTACTTGATTATAGATTAAGGCATTTCTTCAGAACCCCTGTGATATGTGGCTTTACTCAGGAGACAAATAACCAGTGTTGGGCATTTCAGGTCCAGAAGCTACAAATCCAGACCACGATTTTGTTTCTACCGACCAGTTGAGCATAAACAGCCACAATCACAGAGTACTCAACTGGTTGGTTGAAAAAAAATGTGGGTCTGTTTTTTTAGCTTCTGGACCGGCAATGCCCAACACTGCAAATGATACAATTAAACCTGAAAGATCTTCCCTTACTGCAGGCAGAATTACATTTTATCAGCCTGAATCAAGCTGTCAGTATCACCAACTTTTTAAAGTGAAGTTATGTTCTTAATTAAACAAATTAGAAAATAACATAAGTAAGGGGCTATATTTCTGCAGCTCCGTGACATTTTAATAATGTAATGCGATCTTGAAAAATGAGTCGGCCTTTTTGCCGAAGTCTCTGATGATTGGGGAAGGTTAAAACATGCTCTGCGCCAAAGTCTATTATCTTCAAGAGCGTATATTTCTATGCCCTGGCACAGCAGACCTTTTAAACAAACAAGGTCCTCCATCAAGTCTAACGGCAATGTGAGATTAATTCACAGCCCATAACAAAAGAATATCGTCTATAATGAACACACAATTTGGTCCCCAGGGTCGCTTTTAGTTATAGTTTTGTTTGCTATAACAGACATGCAGGCTCCGCCTACAAGGCGCGTGGTGGTCAGGTAAAGTTGGATTACTACACGTATAATATAATAATCTATACCACAAGTGTGTCTGCTGGGGTGTGGCATGAGTAAATGGTGTCTTGTAGTTGTGTTCTGGGCATATAGCTACTCTGAATATAACAGACTGTATTTCCAGATCCCTTGAAGTCCGTTATAACTGGATTTTACTGGATTTTGTACACACAAAATTACAAATTTATACAAGGTGCAAGTAAATTAACAGTATGATTTTACTCAAATGTATAATTATGATTTGCATCATAGCCCCACACCCAGAGGGATGAGGGTTCGAATCCCAAGCCCGATTCTGAATATGTCTGCATGCTTTTTCCTGTCATCCAAAAACATGCAGTTAGGCAAATGGGTTTCTCTAAATTTCGTGTAAATGTGTGTGGCCCGAGCTGGGAAGGTCCCCTGTCGTTTCGCCATGCTTCCTAAGGTCGCACACTCACCATGGCCCTACACAGAAAAGGCGCTATAAAAACAGATTCCTAAATTACAAAATTACTGAGTTACCCACAGCAGCCAGTCATCATGTGATCCCTCCATTTACAGAATGTTATGGAATACGCAGAGTTGAGGGAGCACTTGTGCACATAAGGGATCACATAAGCAATACTTATGAAATGCTTTGACTGCGGTGTCACAAATTCATCACACGCAGGAAAATGAACGGAATTTGTAAATAACAAGGACATTAATCAATGAGTGCTGTATATCATTGCTTAATATTGGAGTTATTAAAACGCAATGTCCTGTAACATTCATCATTAATGAGACCACAGGGCACAGTCACTGGAAAAACCCAGAGCCTCAGCACGGATTTAATGAGGAACGCAGGAAGTGTCTCCTTCTGATAGATCTTGCTGTTCTGACGGCTTGCCGGAGGGGACCATGGGGTCTGGCTTGGTGAAAAGCCCCCTGAGGGCTACATGCTGCCTGGAGTGACCGCCTGTGCTCACGTCCCTCTCGTCGTGCTTCATCGTCGTCATGTGGGACAAAACAAGAAATGTTCTGAGAGGCTTCATCTCTTCCACACCAGTCAACCTCTCAAAGCGTCTTAAGCTGGCGAAAGACACTGACCCAAGTCTCGCTAAAGTTCTCCAAGAACCCAGGGCGCCAAAGTTCCCAAGGACGGCTGCAGTTAATGCAACATTCACATCTTCCGTACCAGTGTAACTGGTTACATCGAATTTCATATTGAATTTAAAATCTTTTGGGTGCAGAGGTGGATAGTTCAGGTCCAGAAAGTAAAAATACAGACCAAGATTTTTTTTCAACCAACCAGTTGAGTATAAAGAGTCACAGTGACGGAGTATTCAGCTTGTCGGCTGAAATAAAATCTTGGTTGGATTTTTACTTTCTTGACCTGAACTATCCACCCCTGATTAGGTGTGACTTTCCTTCTACCTAGTTCTGCAGAACGTTCCACCCACGCAGTAGCAAATATTGTTATTGCATTTGATGGTTGGAGGGCTGATTTGTGGCGTCGAGCTCACGGTTAAGGACGTGTTTGCGTTTAACGACTGGCTCCCGCACATCCTCTCTACATGGGAAGAAAGGGAGGCTTAAAATGTGAGAAAAATGCCAGAATGGTTAAAGTGGTCAAAAAAAAAAACCTGACTCGTCCGGGGGGGGGATCCTTGATGCAACCAGATGGCTTTTTCATTGTCGCATTGTTCATTGTCTGTGAAATGCAATTACCAGCAGGCCAGCACAATGTGAATTAAGCACGTTTCTGGAAAGGGAGGCGGGGTGGGGGGCACCAAGAAATAACATGCAATAAAACATGCATTTAATTTTTATTATGACATCAGAAACGCTGATTCCTGCCATTAAATGAACCTGAGGCGCTTCTGGCCCACCCCAGACAAATCGTGAGGTGCAGACTGATGATTTTAGTGAGAGAGGCGGGGATATTGTGTAACACCTTTAAAAAATACCTACGGCCATACTGACTAAGCTCCATAAGCCATCCATGTCTCTCCAGTTAATTATCACCAGGCCATGGTGACCGAGTCAGACGCTGCCCGAGGAAACACTCTGTTACGGAATGAGAAAGTCCCTTTCTTTCAAAAAAAAAAAAACTCATTTCTGCACATACCCCATCCAGCAGATACCATTCGATTTCAATGGCACAATCTCTAATTTAAGGTAACTACAACTCTGACGTTACGAACCGATGTTTATGGTGCACAATCCCCCGAACAATTGGGCAAAGTCGTGCATCACATGCTGCAGTTTGCTGATTAATAATCTAATGCTGGCATATACACAAACACACACTTCACAGGGGAACAAAACAGCTGTGTTGAAAATGCAGTTTGCATAAAACTCTCTAAGTGAACCTGAATGAAGGCACTGGGCCACTTATGACCCCATAATGACCTTGGCGATTCTCCCCGCTGCCTCCTCTAACTACTACAGCAGACAATGAAATGGACATCCTAGTTGATCCTCAAAACATGCCTGAAACGCATCAGAATTCTGTATGGATGCAGCTATGGCTGACAAGAATATCATATTCTCAATTCCTCTATCCTTCTCCACTGAAAAACTTATTACTGGGTTTCATGCTACCCCTGCGACCCAATCAATCTAGTGTTTACATTTCATTCACATATGTAAATTACATCAGTTGTGTGCACCTGTCTGATTGGCCTTCCGCGAACGGCATGCTTTCTGCAAATTACGTAAATAATTTCCCCTAATATCCCCGTACCTAAGAGACCCTCCGTGGTGCGACGCTCAGCTGTACGGAACCTGCCCCCCATCGGCTTTTTACAATTAACACGGTGATCAGAAAGACATCAGAACCACAGGGGGGCGCTGTTCTTCCTATCGCAGTGGGAGCCAGTCAATCAAATGCAATTAATTAAATTGGACCTTGTTTCAGTTTGTTGTTTCCAAAACAATTTAGTTTAACTTCTAGATTGACAACAGCGCTATGCAATACACATCAATGTAATTGACATGGGTGGTATCCTCCAGCCCATATTAAGCATATCAATACAGGCTTGTAGTGAGCTTAGAGCCTATCCCACAAAGCTGAGTGCACAAGGCAAGGGGGCACGCCGGTCCAACCAATGGAAGTAAATGGGAACCCATACCTGCAAAAGAACATGCGAGTGACTCGATTTATTTAATTGGCAGGTTTTCACTGCTTTCAGTACAGAATAAGCACTACATGGATGCCTGCCACTGTGCCGATGGCAGTAATAGAAGGAGTTTAGCCCTGAATAGACATGTTAACTGGCTTAAGCAACATCCGTTTTGGGTCTTAAACCAATGATGCACTGTCAGCAGCGGACGCTCGATCCTGCAGCAGGAAATCTCTGTAAGGCACAGACAGCATGACACAACACAACATGCTGCTTTAATTCGTCTTACCCAAAATGGTCTTAACAGCCTCGAGGGCAATTTAAAACTCCCCGTCGGTGACAAGTTCGGTTATTTAGACGTCCCATCACCTGCGGCCCAGGCTACAGGCAAACAGTGGCACCCCAGTGTCCGTGCCTTTAGCCTCGTGGTTATTAGCAGCATGCTAGTGCTCACCGCAGACAGGCCGCATTAGAGGGGATTAGCTGCCACTTTATCGTAACAGCAGGAAATTGGGCCGGGAAGATATTAAAAGCAATGAGGGCACCCGTAACGAACCCACAGGACATGATTAACGACACGGTGAAAATGCCGGACTACCACCTTCCCACGCTGACGATTTCCCTCCAAAAATGGCGGGGAATTACCATCTGCAGCCTTTTTTATTAACACACCGCAGTGGAACCGGAGGGAAGTTACCCCGGGCAACCTCACTGCCGCCATATCGCCGCTTGAAGGGATATAACACGACAGCTCATGCATTCGTGTCGGCACATCTCTACCCGAGATCAGTGAGAATGGGACACTTTCTGCTGGGTAAACCTTAAATACAGTCAGTCAGTTAACCATTGGTGGCAGTGTGTGGGTCAGCAGGCTAAACCTCTGTGCCTGTGATCGGAAGGTTGCCGTTTCAAGCCTTGGCAGAAAAGTCACATCTGTGGGCCCTTGAGCGACGCCCTTAACCCCCAGCTCCATGGACCCTGCTGCAGGTGGCTGCCCTTCACCGCCAAGCTTGCTCTCACCTACATGTGTGTCATGGAGAGCGGGACGGAGCAGGTGAAAAGAGACCGTCCCCACACTAAAGTTTCATCATATAATTATTTTAAAGGTCACGCTCTACTTTGGTTTGCTGGCTCCTAGCCCACGACATCACTGCACACAGAGCGCTCGAAAGCCCGTTCCATCTCTCCAAAAGTTTAACCGATACCCCGACAACTAGGGATGGGCAACGACGATACCGCTGACTGTCTCTTCAATACCAAGGGTGATATCACAACAGGGGTATTAAGTTTGCTTTAACATAAGTTTGTGTATTAAGTTTGATTGTACCATTTTAACATAAGAAAATCAATATTTTGACTATACGATTGATTGTCAAATACATTATGACCAAAAGAAACAATGGGTCAATCTCAAAATGCGTATTTCACCATACTTGTGCACCTGTGTACCCATTCTGCACCATCTTCCATTGCCAAAGACCAGTTCCAATACTGAAGACCAGCAGTACAGAGGACAGCAAAGAGACCCCAGATATCAAGGAAACATCGGCCGCATCCATGCCAAATGAGACCAATCCCATGATTCATTGCGCCCCAAGTTCATCCTTGGAAGGCAAGTTAACAAGACCCGTCTTGCCAAGACCCCCCAAGTACAATCTTTATGTTCTTGGCATTGAGATTCACCCCATGTTTCATTATCGATCCAGACTTCCTCACCAAGAACCTCTATGCCAAGCACTATAAAAAAGCACTGCGGGTACATCAGGGGCGAAGCCGGTGCGGTCATTCTAGAATTACTGGCATTTCACGGCCGTGTGGCGAAGAGCGACAGTCTTAATTGTCACCATTAGCAGCCCCCGGCGGTCGTTGCAAATTGCAAAATAAACAGGAAGAGAAAAATGAATGGCGTAAGAGGCGCGACGTGAAAACACAGGTGGCGGAAGTTAAGACGCCTCCGAGGAAGATCTGGTCATGAAAACCTCATGTGGGAAAAACAAATAAGGCAATAAACCTGTGGATCTCGATGTAGAAATTGCTTTTCCAATGATATAGATTTTCACACTCGCTATTAACATGCGCGACACGTGAAGCGGCATATCTAATCATCACGATGCATCTATGCTAATCATATTTCTTGCCACATATGGTCTTGTTTAACGATGTGCTTTTGTTGGGGCTAAGCCTGTTTTTAAAGCAAGGTCAATCATTTTTAAACAGCATGCCTACTGGAAGGATAGAGGGAGGGGGGTCGAACATCACCCCACGAAATCACAGCTGTCATCAAATTGACCGCGCATCTCGCTCCCAGCCTCAGTCACTCGCTCCTGCCATATTATTTCGTGCTGAATCAGGCTGCACATTTATAAGCAAAGTGCAGATCTGTTTATATGTCACACAGATGAAGAAAAGAAAATGAAAAGGCTATTTCTCACAGGGAAATTCAAACAAAACTCTGTCTGTCCGGACAAAAATGATTCTGATGAGAATACTTACAGTGAATGGCAATAAATAAACAAACAAAAGGAGGAAGAAAGAAAGAAAGACAGACAGACAGACAGGCAGACAGACAGACAGGCAGGCAGGCAGGCAGGCAGGCAGGCAGACAGACAGGCAGGCAGGCAGAGACAGACAGACAGGCAGGCAGGCAGGCAGGCAGGCAGACAGGCAGGAAAACAATCTACAGAACTTCTGATTACTGGAGCGATATTAAAAATCCCACCTGGGACTTGAGCACGACTCGTGAACTGCATCCCCAGCAACGCTTTCCGCATCTCTGCATAATTATCACGCAGCGGAAATCAAATCCCAACCCCAGCAGATGACGACTTTGCTCCAGGAAAACGGAGGCTGCTTCGACATGCCCATACCGTTACGGGACCGCGAAGGCCCTGTTTCCCAAAACCGGCAAGCCCGCTCAGAATGGGAACAAGGGGAGATGAGGAGCCCTGAGGGCCCTGAGCTCTGAGAATCCACACACCCTGGGGGGAGGGGGGGAGATCCGCAGCAAATCACGCCTGACTGTGCTTTGGCAAACGCCTGGATGAGCCGTCAGCTCGAGGCAATTCAATGTCGCGTTAAAAAGTGATGCCCTGTGGCGAGCCAAATGAATCCGGGGACATCGGAGCTGTCCTACTCCACGCCATTTCGCTGTAAACACCTCTAATCAAAATTAACAGCAAAGACGACCATCTACAACCAACGAAGACAGAACACGTGTCGGCAGGGACTCAGCTAAACTTTCAGGGCCCCCTGACGAAATGTCACCCTGGGCTCCCACCAGCCCATTTTCACGTATTCAGGGGCCCCTGTAAAGTGTTGGACCCCCTGATTCTGCCAGAGTAGTCACACCCCTCCGACACCCCTGTGCATTGGGGAGCAGAACCTTATAAAATATTCCGCAATTCCTTAATTTTAGAAAAGAACCGGCACAGTGTTTCATGACACGACTGTGATATTGCATTGGACTGAGGTGTTATCACAGTGATCCCCGGTCCAGCATGAGGGCAGCAGTCATTACTCTTCAGTGACCCCCGTAACTCGCTCCCACGGGGGAGCTAAGCAGCCTTCAGACACATTATTCATGTATGAAATATCCACACATTAATATTCCCAGCATCCCATGTACTGCATGCCCGGCTTCGTGCCCTTTGCTTACGGGGGACAGGCTGCAGCCTCAATGTGGTTATGAAAAATGGATGGATGGATGAATCGACAAATGATTCCCTGCCCATAATTCCGTTAGACTAGGTTTCTCAAAATCTGCAAGCAAGTCATGCCAGTTTGGGGGGGGTTATCTCGGAGAAAGTCTAGTGAGTCCTTGTTCACACCCATGACCTCATTCCCCAAACCCACCAGCACGATAAGCCCAGGAATTCCTAATTTCAGTCTGAGATTTCTGCCTTTCCTGGAGCTACAAATCCGGTCTTTTCTCTGCCTCACGAGTGTTTCCACATCCTTCAATCATCCTTTAATTAACTGACCCACTTCTTTACACTCACATCAGAACAATCCAACTGGCAGGGTTTGGATTCAGTAGGTTGGGCAAAAAAAACAAAAAAACGTAGAGTGACTATGATCAGCGATGACAAGCACGTTTTCATCAAGGGATAGTCTGTGCTAACATGTGCTACAGAGAACCTGCAAGAGCCTGGTCTTGGTTATTTCAAAGCAACCCCACACCCAAAAAAAAGTCTGGCAACCTGCCAGACAAATTAGATCAATATTGTGTATTGGTAGCATTATATAATAAGCTTATACCTTATTAAATTAAAAATATACCCCTTGGCACTATCCCCCCTCCCCCGGGCAAGGTACCAACCTTGTGAATGTTTTATTCATTGGTGTCCAAGGTTGGTGCAGTGAGGCAAGGCCGCTGCCAGGTCAATGACATTGACTTGCAAGACACTGCATTATTTAAAAAAAAACAAGAGCCCCAATCCCAGTATGCTCATATGGTTTAAATGGTCCAGTTTAAATGCAAGTGCGCGTCGGCAGAACTGTGGCTCACAGGAAGAACGCGCATGAGCTTGGCTTCCCCTTCCTACCGGTTTTCCGAAACGCCGACTGAGAAATGAGAGCCAAAACGCGTGTCGTCCCAGCTAACACTAAAATGAAGTCAATTAATGTTAAGAGGTGCGAGTGCAACAGATCGTCCTAGTGAGACCCTGCGCCATGGACGGCCAAATGAAATAATTACCATCCGCTGTCGGGGGAAACAGAAGAAGAGTGAAGGACGTAGCACGTCTGCCAGCCGTGCTCTAAAGAAGGTCAGATGTCTGGTTTGAATAGCTTTAATATCGAGCGCGCGGGAGACATTAATTAAACTCGGTTTATTTCAGCAAAGAATGAAAGCGATTGTACACTCAGCCAGGGAATAACTATCGTTAGTATCGCAGCTTTCGAAGGTTGTTGCATAACGTTAAATCACCGCGACTTTAAGATCGCCGCGTCGCTTGCCACAGCGACAAAAAAACAACAACAAATCATCGTTACACTTCACATCTAAGCTTTTTAAGCGCTGGGGCTTTTTCTTCCTGTACTCAATAGCCATACGATGTCGAGGTGCCATCTGCCCCAGCCTAATTAAAGAGTCATGGGCAAAACAGAGGCGCAAGATTAGCCAAAATTTCACGGCCTTTCATCAGCACGTCGAGCAACTCGCTTTCAGCCTCTACACAGCCCCAGAGTCCGCCTCTCGCCTCACTGACTCTTGATTTCCATTTATATTTCCACGCACACCTGAATCCATCCCCTCCCTGCAGTACGGTTTATACAAACATCACCCTTTACAGAAGCTGATCATCGCTCCCCCTGCTGGAAGAAATCATAATTAAAACTGTGAAATTTTAAATTAAATTGTTTTTAAACAACTGAGCTTGATGTCCGTAAATTAAATGATTCCCAGTTTTCCCCCGGAAACTGAGCCTACAGTGATAATTCAGCATGCCATTAAATCCCATTTTCAGGTGACTGAAAACGATGTTATTGCCGATAACGTGTGTAGCGATGATAAAATGAGGAGTGACAGGGAGCCCGATTCTCGCCATGGTATCTTTAAAGTCTCGATTTCTGCCCTCACTAATCGTACGACAGCCGCTTAATTGAAGCGGCTGAAATTGAAAATGACGCCCCCCAACACTCACACACACACACACACACACACACACACACACACACACATGAATACAGCTAAACCCATCCCTTACAAGAGCTACTTTCACTATCTGGAAAGTGATTCCTAACAGCTTTCTTTTGCAGATTTATACGTCGAATACCTAAATCCACATCACGGACAACGGCTAAACGTCAGACCCATATAGGGGCTGCTTTCGATGAAATACATATCGTCTTCGGTATCAGTAACACTCAAACAAACGATCGTCTAATCATGAACTATAATTATAATCAAGATTTCACGCTCACTGATTATGTACTTTTTGGTGGCATTTGCCTGTTGTGGGAAACATCATTACGTACAACAAGAGGGGTGTGAGTGCTGGCAGTCGCTCCAGGGTGGGTGTAGACCTCCATCTCCATTAGGAGGCCGTTCTCAAAGGCAGACCCAATGATTGCCTCTAGCAAGCCATTGGAATGGCGAGGTCTCCGAATGTGGTTCTTTTTGCATTCCTCCAGGCACTGGGTTTTTCCAGTAACTGTTTACCGGGGGATAAACAGCCCCATGGTTTCATTACTGATGAATGTTATAGAGCACTGTGCTCTAAGAACTCATATATTAAGGGGAGCTGTGCAAAATTACCACACTAAATGACTTCCCTGGGTCTGCTGATGAAGTCTATCTGTCATTCAATGCCTCTAATTTATGCTCTGACTTTCGGGAAAGCCCTCGATTCAGGACAGCCAGTGGGACCAAGTTACACGTGGAGATGGACAGGGAAACATTTACTAGGGAAACATACTGTGCTTTCAAGGGGGGAACTGGGTGGGTAAAAACGTGGTGGGGTGGAGACAAAATACATATTCCGGTAAGAACAGATGGGTTGAACCAATCAGCATGCCAAACCTAATCAGCTGACTCCAAAGTCATACACCAACCACTGGCCAAACCCAGCAAATGTAGCTCAAAAATCTGTGCCAACAGTTTTCCCATGATCCCCTATTTTGTGAGTATGCTAATGCTTTCGACCCCTGTGTCGGGGTCCCGCCACCAAGCGGAAGGAACCATCGGTGCTCTCCAAACAATCACATTAACGCAGTCAGAAGAGGAAATGAGGCATGAGGGCAAACAAAAGGGATAACCTGGAACTGCCTGGTGTCCCGCCAACACAAACGCCTCAGTAATCATTCCGGAATAGATTCTCAGTAAGTCCTATTTCCATGGCCACTTAACAGGGGCTTCTGTAGACTTACCTACCATGAAAGGAAATCGGATAACTGGGCAGTTTTCCAAAGAAACTGAAAGTTCAAAGTTCAAGCCCATCTTTTGGAGTTTAGAGAGAGAGAGAGAGAGGGGATCAGATTTTTCGACATTCCAATTTAAAGTACAAAACTTGAGGGAGCTGTGGCAGAGTAATAACCTTCTATCAGGTATAATAAATACAGCCATGATGTGGAGATCTGAAGATTATCTCAGAGATAAATCCTCAGGAGTGGTGGCTAACGGTTTCCTCGCCGCAAAGCAAATCACAGTTTCACCCCATTTACTGGCCTGTTTTAAGCGTCATGGCACTTGGGTATGAGAGCAGGGTCGACCTGCTTAAACCCAGGAGCTTCAGGTCACAAGCCCCTGTCCGTTCCCCCCTACGCTGCCCGCTGGCCCACGTACAGAACCTGGGGGAGCTGTCTGATGTCTGGGCCAAAGGTCTGCACTTCAGCCTAATGATTAGTGATCTGTGCCGAGTCTGATTCTCAGCATCCGGTTGAGCTGGGCTGTTTTTACCGAGGTTTCATTTTTCACTCACAGATGCAGAAAGGGACAGCGAATGGGCCAAGTGTACCGCCATGTTTGTGAGAACTGCATTGTGGTTCATTTTGTTCTCTAATAAGTATCTCACACGTCTCACAGCTAACCCTGACCCTAATCGTTATTCAGCTTTAACCCTAACCATAATTCCTAACGCCTTCACCAGTCTAGTCTCTCAGCCCACCACAGCATTCAATGCACATTCCAGCCCCATCTTAATTTACCATTAAGAAAGCATAAAATTAAACATTACAAAAAATTAAGGCTTACAGCAGGGATCTAAAACTTTAACAACTCGGGGGCCACTGGTCAAGAGGTCCTCTCCCAAGGGAGCCACATGTAAAATTAGAGGGAATAAAATACAATGCAAAAGTTGAAACATGCTAATCAGTGCTAATCCTATGCTAGCAGTGAAGCTTGCTGAGGGTGGGGGGTAGGGTTCAGGAGGGATGCTGGTTCCACCATTAGCATGAGACTTCTGGAATATAGGCATTACAGCGACACATCATAATCAGACATGGGGAATGCTGCTGTCCCCAGGCTGCACACTGACATTTCAGTTAGCGGGTGGATTGCTTCAGGTGAAACTACAGCAAAATCCCAGAATCCTCTGCAGTCCTTACTGGACCCAATCATCATGCATTAAAGCTGTTGAGAACCTTTTCAATATGGCTTCCCAGTTACAATTAATAACTGCAGTCAGTAAATCACTGCCTGCCACAAACTGAAAACTGTGACTCTCTGCGTAAAGCCTTCCATTGTGTTAAAACCCTTTATCTAACAGAGAACAGCTCAGGACGCACTGGTCAGCATGTCCAATTCCATCACGTCACAGATACCCAGATCTTTCCGTCATTGGCCGAACTCGCCACTGAGCAATAATTAAGAACAACCATTAAGCCTGAGAAATGCATCAGCCTGGTGTCAGTAGTCATGACGATTCATCAATTAATCCATTATTCCAACCTGCAGACAAGCTTTTAATAAAATTCCAGAAGTAGAGGAGCATGATTTCATTTTCTCTGTGTCACGTCAAAGAATTATAGGGCTCGGTTGCTATAATTACCATCCCATCATTACACGGCTCTGTCTACTCAATACTCGTCTTTGCTTTTTATTTTATTATAATTTTTTTTTTACTTATTTTCTGGTTAAGGGACTTTGAATGTGATCAAAAAAAAATGATATTCCCGAGAGAATATTTAAAACCCAATTTTAAAATATAAGAACTACCTGGAAATAGTTCCTGGAACTAAGAGGTCCACCACAACGCCAGAAAAATCAAGGCGAAATTTTCCTCCAGGTTCTCCAGTTTGCTTCCACAGCCCAGAAACACGCAGTTTTGCATGAATCAGCAGAGTGTCTCTGTTTGGCTCCGTGATGGAGCCAGTTTTTCCGAAGGGGGCTGTAGTATGTGGGACCTGGAGAGAGGAAAGCACAGTGATCAAAGGCAATCCAGCCGAAAGTGAGCGATACATTAAACATTAGCTTAGCGCACATTGGCTTAGCGTACCTTATGTTAGCATAAATTAGTTCTGCGCACATTAGCATAGCATGCCTTATTTTAGCAAAAATTAGCTTAGCGTATCTTAGCTTAGCTTGCCTTATGTCAGCATACATTAACTTACCACACATTGGCTTAACGTGCCTTATGTTAGCATGAATTAACTCTGCGCACATTAGCATGGCATGCCTTATTTTATCAAAAATTAGCTTAGCGCATCTTAGCTTAGCTTGCCTTATGTCAGCATACATTAACATTAGCTCACTTTCATTGGTAGCAGGGCTATACAACTCTTCTTCCTATGTATGCTAAATTTTGGCCCAACCACTGCTCTTGTCATCTGGAAAACCTGCTTCACTACCACAATGCTGAGAAGATACCAATTCCCAGCTCTGCATTCCCTGATTTTATTTTCGGGAACGGAATACTACGATTTCTTCATTAGTCCTCCCACACTCAGTACAGTAATTAAATGGCTACGGAATTAATGGTGGACGCGTGGACCGCATCCGGGAAAGCTTGGGGACGCCTGCTTTGTCCAGTCAGCCGTGTGTAATGAAGCCATTTCTCTCCATTACTGTAACCCGTCACAGATCGATATTCAAACAGCGAATTCCACCGTAGGCCTGTTCCTGTTTTGTCTCTTCCTCCCCAGTGACCTTTCCCGAGCTGCACACAAGTGCCTTGGTAATTAAATCGGCCGACATCAAACAACCATCCTCCCATTCATCAGAGCCAGTGAGGAATCTGAGGAACGAAGATCACGAGGCAAACATTTCCACACGCTTTTCAACTATGACCTAGGGAGTGTCATTGTGCCAGAAGGTGACATCGGGATAGTTTATCCCTCATTGGTCTTATATCGACGCTTATCCAGCTATCATGTGACCTCCTTAAAGCAAAAATATAATCTATAATAGAGGTTTCCTAATCTTCTGACAGTAGACTGGGTTATGTCATACAAAATTTTCAGGGACCATTAAAATGGTTGAGGAGGGGTGTTGATCGGCAGTTTCATAAGTATAATCGTTCCCAATTTTTTCAGAACTTTTGGAACTTAACCAACCCCCCACTGCAAAGCCCTCCCCTCTCCTCAGGCCAGAGTTCCACGGGCCACAAGAATACTGGCCACAGACCAGTACCGGTCCATGCTGAGAATTCCTAATCCATACTATTATGAGTGTGATGCGATGCACACGGTTTAAATTTAGCTGGCTTAGAAATGCGATGGACTGCTGCAGCGCCGACCGCAGGTCTGAGCGGTGAGGTTCATCTCTGAGGATCTGAGCAAGGCTTACCCCATTGCCAACACCTGCCCTTGAACAAACATTCACGAACAATTCAGCTATTTAACAAAAGTACTTTTTAATCAAGGGAAACAGGTCAACATGTAACGCGATGATTTAAACTATGGACTCTTATCCTGAAATCCCAATGAAATCCTTCTGTTGTACATCAGGGAGAACGTCTGCAATGAAATGTACGTGAATACAACCCAGAAGGGTGTCCGTGACAGGAAAGGCTGGGAGTAGGTGACCCTCCACAGTGACTGCACAGTCACCACCGTCAAGGACGGCGAATCTCCTCCTCTCTGCAGCCTCATCTGCATCGAAACCGTCGCATCAATCATGCAGCTCAGCTGGGATGCATGCTGCACGACTGATTTTTATTTTGCATGTTTTACACAGTCATTTAGATAAATACATACGATACAATATTTTTGTTATTAATCCCAGCATGATATAATTATTCATCTTTCCAACCCACTAGTTCCCTCCCCATTAACTCAAATTAAATTTAGAGATTTATTATTATAGCCTATTTTATCAGGTAAATATTTAATACGGATGCTCCTCTCATTCAGCGCATAATTTGATGCAGCTGCATGACCGCGATATCGTCTCCTTCTCTGTTTTTTTCTGCTTGACTACTTATTCTGCTACAGTGACAGAAACCTAGAGACCCGGAGCCCAGCCCAAGATGCCAGGGGCGTTAAGGCGGAGCCTATCCTGAGAAACACCCACAATCCCAGTAATGTGGGATGCTTGGTTGGCTTGGTGAAACTTTCACAAATGTCTAAACATGCAAAGATCTGTGTACAGGCATCGGGCAAAAATTTGGTCATGTGATTAGGCGTGGCACAGCCAATTAAAACTTAGCCCCTTCTCGTCATTAACCAATAGGATTGCAGCTGGTACACACGACCACTTACACTGGACTGGCTGACACATCACTGTGCTACGTGATCCGCTGCAGCGTGGGCACATGCCCGCTCAGCTGCGTCCAGACCTGCGATCTGCACTGCAGCAGTCCGTCGCATTTCTAAGCCAGAGTTTGCTTACTGCATTGCTGACGCGCACAACTCGCTACGCATTGGTTATCGCCTTTACGGGCGAGTTCCCAGCTTCCCTGACAGCATCCCGATTAGAAGGAAACGTACGAGGAAGCAGTGTTGCCAACCTGACACACAGATATGCTGGGAAGTTCTGCTATTCCGCGTGAGGTGATCTTTGCATACTCGTTTCTCTGCAGTTCAAAGGCTGCTTTCATTCTGCCTTCTTCCCAAGGTTCCTTTATTCCTCCGGGTCTAGCCTCAAGCTCCCCAAAACCCAAAATACTCATGTGCTCACCACGATCAAACCACGCAGCTAACCC
>JAODJX010000120.1:710304-726160 GCA_026776945.1 Isichthys henryi | reverse complement strand
ATGTAACGAATCCCTTCAGTTTTGAATTGTGGCTAAAAAAAATGTGGAAAAAAAAAACAAAGTAACCCCCCCCCCCCCCCCGAGCAGTCTCCAGAAACACGACACACACGGTTCTCTGTTTCAAACCCAAGTGAACTTCAACACCCTCTGTTAAGCTCAGCGCCGCAGATCACAGCATCATGCTAGGCTAACAACTGCGTTAGACAACAACATGCATTGGCTGCACTTATGGTCGCAAAACCTGCTTCTGTTGCAGTTAATATACCCCACTCAGTTGTCCGATGCTCCTAATGCAGAGGTGTCCATCAAAACAACAAAAGCCCACCCCCCCCAGACAGCCAATCCAATATATATATAATAATAATAAAAATAAATAATAAAAGATAAATAATTAAATTATTTATAAATAATAAAAGACCATTTCTGTGAGTATAAACTTATGCTCTTAACTAGAATATCAACAAGATTTCTCTTATTGGAAGTCAGTCTGTTGTACATTTAGGGGACGACGCGAAGACCGGCTCACCTTAAAGATGGCGGCTGCGTTGGATCCATCATCGATTAATCAAGTAGAAGAGTTTGGCCTAGAACCTATGTAAAGATTCAGTCAATCAGGCTGATCTGTTATTATTTTCCCTGGTAACGACTGAGGTTGAGCGTAAAATTATGCAAGAACACGCTCAGAGGTGGCACAGCCTGTCTGGAGAATTGGATGCTATCCTTAGAGGCAACTCCTCAGCGAACAAAGACCTAATATCAGCCCAAGCCTGAGGTGTCATGACACACAAACAAACACAGCACCTCCGTACAGGGCTCCCAGGGGACAGCCAACATAAATGTTTACGGAATTCATTCACCAATTATCCATCAAAGTTAAACAGGCACCCGTTACCTAAACGAGGGGACGCAGGCCTGGTGTCGAGGGCAGGATGAAACCCAGAGCCGAGCTGGGAGCTGGTAAAAGATGGATGGATCGATATCCTGGGAAAGTCTGGTAACACCTGAACTACTTTGGGATCCTTCCATCTATCCAGGGTTGCAGGAAGCGATCTTTAAGTTGTTTAATATTACAGTTGGAGTATAGATTCTTTAAAATTCCCCCATTCGAGAAAAAAAACCCTTCAAGCCCTTATTTTACCAGTAAATCCCTTCACTTTATGGATTACGAAGGCCTCGTTTCCCATGTAAAAATTATCGGAATTAGTCCCCGTCATCAGCTTCCCGATCCTTGACGGAGTCAGATGTTCTGTAAGACGGCTAAAATTGTGGGGATTTAAACAGCCCAGGGCAATCTGTGAGGGATTAGAGGACTTCTCTGCTCACTCAGCCTTATAACACCCCCCCCCCCCCCGCCAAATTCCAGCATCTATAACGTGACACCGGTCCCAGGGCAAAAGGGAGGCATAATCCCTGCACCTCAGGGTGGGGTGGCACATCGCCTTCAGTTTACAACCTGACAGTGAAGCCCTGGATCTACCAAAAAGCACCTTAAACTGCAGAAATGGGTGTTGGGTCAGCGCTCAAATTTGAAACAAGTACAGCTCAGAAATATTTCGGGAACAAACTCGGAGAGGCCCATCGACAACAGTGACTCAAAACAAATCAGTGTTTCCCAGTCTGGTCCTCGGGGACCAATAGACAGTGGGATATCTGGCAGGGAGCTTCGAGGGAGCAAAAATGTGGGCTGTCTGGCAGAGAGCTCGGAGGGAGCAAAAACATGGACCGACCGTGGGTCCCCGAGGACCGGATTGAGAATTACTGACCCACATGAATCTTCTGTATATGGTCCACCAGGTACTATGTACTTGTGCAGTCAGCCATCTTGATAATATCAGGTCCAGCACGGCATGTTCTGGGAGGTCAACGGTGCTAGAAACACA
Source organism: Isichthys henryi (assembly GCA_026776945.1). Taxonomy (NCBI): domain Eukaryota; kingdom Metazoa; phylum Chordata; class Actinopteri; order Osteoglossiformes; family Mormyridae; genus Isichthys; species Isichthys henryi. Next base: position 724,280 of record JAODJX010000120.1, on the reverse strand, counting down.
GCTATTCTCAGAAAGATCACGGTGTTAAACCGATCACTGACGCTTGGCTTGCTAGATTCCCTTAAATTCTTCAGCAAGCATTCAGAGATAAACATAGTAACTAAACTCTTTCTATTCTATTTTGTTGTCATTTCACTTTATGTAAGGCTACGGTGAAACAAAAGACTTTTCTGGGGTCATGTACAGGTACGTGTAAGACATTCAAACGGGGAATCAAACCTGTCCTCTTCTGTAATTTCTTTGACATCTCGCTGCACCTGTCAGTCAGGCCACGTCTCACACGAGCTCAAACCCTATCTACCCTTCTCCTGTGCTGCCCCTTTAAAAGGGCAGTAAAATCCATTTGGCAGGCCATTTGCTGTTATAGTGCCCTGGCTGCCACTTTTACTTGAAAAACCAAAAGTTTGGTTAGAACTGCGACAGAGACCAGCAGCCTTAGTCTGAATTTTATCTTATTCTGTCCAAACCACCCTTAACAACATCGACCCAGCAGTGACGTCAATGTGTCATGATCGTCGTAACTGTTTATAAAGCTACTCATACTTAATCTCACTATCTGAATGCACTTTAAAGCAAATGAAATCCATTGTGTCAGGTGGTCAGATGACTACAAAGTCTTTATATAAAATAGTCCATCTGCCTGTGATATATAAATAGGTTTATACATCTTGCTTTATGCTCAAAGCAACACATATCCGAACAGAAGGAAGAGTCCCAAAGGTACAGCTTCCATTAATTTCAGCTGTGTTTTCATTTAACAGGCAGCACCTCTTATGTACTCGCAATAATATACCCGTAAAATGAGTAGTTAACCAAGGAAGACTTCATTTCTAAATTCTTTGGTGTAAAATATTCTGTATAACATACATAACAAGAATTTTATATGAGGCAGCGACGTAACATATGGCATTAACAATGGCACAAACATATCCAAACATAAATAATCAATGGTTTGCTTTTCTAAACGAAATCTCTTCGTAAAAAACATGGCAAAATTTTACACATACATAGTATATATTTCTCTGAATTGAATCCGACTGTTTGGCCAAGAACCGAATAAAAGTTCAAGAAACTTTGTTTTCAGACACTTGCAACAACACTGGGGGCAAAACAGTGACACTTAAAACTTTATTATTTTTTCATCACCGCCTCATGCGAGAATGTGAGTAAAAGCACAATGAAGACAGTGGCGGCTGCTGTCTGCAAACTTGCTTCTAATGAGCGGGGGGGCCCCTGGGAGCAGCTCTCCCCCCCTACTGCTGCATGGAAAGTCCTCTCAGCCTCCCCAGTGTCTCTTTACAGCACAAATCAATCTCGATCCCCTTGACGACCGCAGCTACAGGGGCTAGATGAGGCTCTAAAATTTGTGCTTACCGGAACACAATGAGAAGAGAAGAAATACAGGACTCCTATTCCAGGAATCTGGCAATACCTCCCCCCCCCCCATACCCCACCCCTGCCATCTGCCGGTGGAAATTCCCCGGCCTCGCATCACTCTGTGGCTGAGATTCTCCGTGGTGGCCTTGAGAAGGCTGCAGGTTGGAGTTGATGTCCTAAACTAGAGACACGTTGTTAAGGGAGGCCAAAGAGAGCCAATGGGGCTCTGGGTTAAAAGTACGTTCATTCTGATATGCGGTTACTCACACGCCACACTGTCACCCTACCTGTTCCTACCTGGAAAAGGGGCGGGGCAAGATCATTCAGTGTTTTTTTTTCAAAAAGGCCATGTGTAGTGCTGGACAGGATAAACCATGAATATATGGTTAAAAAAGGCATAAATAAGCCTTGATCGATCCTGGCAAGGGCGACTGCCCAGGGTGGCATCATCTGAAGGGCCGCTGATTTAGCCAACTGCTCCCAATTGGCCAGGGAGTCACATGTGCTTCGATCACTACTGCAAAATAAAAACCCTAATTCACTCGACCAAACAGACTCAGACTAGCAATGAAGGAGTCACTGGAGCCTGTCAACCGCCTCCTAAAGTTGTGCGTTCCGCACGGCAAGGTGATCTCTACCGCGCCCCGATACCCAAGCTGTCAAACCTGCGGGCAGGTCGTCGGGAGAAACCATCCCGGCTTCATCTGTGTCTTTCCGGACGAACGCAGCCAGCCTGCTCCACTCGCATCCCTGTCAGGGGCTGTCAGCGTTTCCACCACCCTGCGACGGGACCCAACTCTCTTAATGTTATTTCAAATGGATTCCTGTCAGTCTCGCAAAACAGGGCCGGCTTTGAAAAGACCAGGGAGTAACAAAAAATAAAATAAAACGCCCTCGTTTTCCTATTTTATACAGCTGAACAGAACGAAGAAAGTCCTGGCTGGACACTGTGACATCGGTGAGCAGGAACGCGCTCCAGGGTGAGAGCGAGTCTGCCAAACAGCCACGGGCAGCTTGGAAACGACCAACATCGACAGCTTGCCTGGGATAGCCCCACCGAATCGCCCACAGAGCCGCGGACGGTGATGAGAGGCGGGGCCACGAACAGGCTCCAAATGCCCCCCGTCACCACAGGACTACCACCCAAGTGGCCAAGTTTGCGGAGGAGGAGGTGGGCTGGTTCATTACCATTACAATCTGCTACAAGGGCACCGTTGCAGCTGCAGAAGATGAGCCTGGTTTTCAGTCTCTTGCACAATCTCCGGTTTTCAAGCCTGAACTTTTGTGCGCAAGTTTACAAAATATCACCCCTGTTATTATTACAGAAGCCCCTACAAGAATGCAGCAGGGCAAACTACTGAACACCAATAATAAAATATAACTATAATATCTATATACATACACACACCCACGATGTAATTAAACCTGTTATTTTGACGTTGTGGGGACAATTTTTCAGGTCCCCACAAAGATTTGTGAATGCAATCAAAACAGTAAAAATGCCAAGAGTCTCGTATTTAGTTTGGTTACTTATGGTTAAGGTTAGGGCCGGGTGGGGGTTTAGGTCGTCATGTTGGGATTAGGGTTTTCCCCACAGATATTAATGGAGAGTCCCCACAAAGATATATAAACGTGTGTGTGTGTTATTTCATTTTAAAGATAGATCTGTAAACACCCTCACAGAAATCGGCGGTTTCTTCTACCGTTAATATCATGTAGAGTTCGCCGCCTGCCCCCAGCCGGGGAACTCTATGCGCTTCTGTCCTACGTTTCTCTGCCTCAAAAACATTAACAGAAAAAAGCGTTTTTAAGTGCAATCGCGGGTTAGACCAGTTTCCACACTACGCGCATAGAAGGCGTGTTATCTTACCTCGCATGCTTTTCATAGCTTTCGGATTTTGCATCCGGAAAGCCGTCAATCAGCCGCAGGGAGCGCGGCGAGGCGCCGCGGCCGGATCCCCCCACCTAGCGGACGGCTGCGCGGCGGCAGCTCGCCCGAGTGGACGCGGAAGTGCCATGTGTAACAATACGGTTAATCATTGTTAGAAAATAACACGCCGTGTTTCCTGAATGTGTAGTGAACAGAAACGGTGGAAAATAACCTATAAAATACGAAAATTATATAAACGCACAATTTAATTTACACAATAATTTTGCAGCGGTGTTATTACAAATACATTATTTATATATGTAGTAAGGAATAAATAAAATTTTTGTACTCTGCATATATAACCAGAGGCTCTCTATATAATTATATAAATTATTTTATATTAGTAACAGATGTAAATAATAGAAATTAACTGTTATTGAATTACATTATAAGATATGGTGTGGCAGCAAGTAATCCGTTATTGGATAGTAACTTTTTAATATGCATTATATAATAACTTTGTTACGTTGGAATTCGATATAGGAACTGACAAGGAATTCTTGAAAGCGCGCTCCCGTGACGCGCGCTCCCGCGGCTCAGGACACTTTGCAAACTTCGGCGGTCAGTCCGTAACATGGTAATTCAGACTGGACTCGCCGGCGAGAAAGTGCCCAACCAGCGAAGTTCACGTGATGGCTCTTGTGCCCCCCACCCCCACCCGCATACCTCCGTGCAAGGCGGAGGTGCATGCATGCTCCTGCCTTAAATCCCAACGTCAGTAAAACGGCCAAACATGACTGGGTGAGTTTGTATATTCTTGGAAAAAAGTGGCAAACGTGCTGGTTTAATGAAATGTATGCGAAACGAGTAAAATTATGGCGGGTCGACAAAAATACATTGATCCATGTAAGAACATTGACTCGTGCACTGAGCGTACAGTAAAAACGCGCATGTAACTCGGTCTGCATATAAACGGGATAGCATACATTTTGTTTTTATTGATGCAATGGTGCAATTTTTCTCTAAATGGACTTTATAACTTAACGTAGGCTATTAAAATTTATTTTTTAATGTATTTTGAAAACAGATTTAGATACCAGTGGTATTGTTCTGAAGTCCTAAAAAACATTTTCAGGAAAATTTAAGTCAGTCTGCGTTAAACATCAGTGGCTTTAGTAGTGTGTGTGTGTGTATATATATATATATATATACACACACACACACACACACACAGTTTCAGTTGTTGGTCTACATTCAAACTGTGGGATTTTCAAATGCGACTTATTTTCTAAAAAGAAAATATTTTCTAAAAAGAAAATAAGCACATTCTAAATGAATAATGAATTATTTTGGTTTCGTCGCTCCAGAAGCATTCATGTCACTGATGATCATCCGCTTCGTGTCTTCAAGGCCGTCTTTGAATATTGCGGGGGTGGGGGGGGTAATTACAGTCTTGTTCACATCCAACTACAGAATGTTGACTGATTGCTGTTCTTTGGCACTGCAATCGTTTCTGGACATTTGTTTTCATGGCGCCTTATCTTTGACACGAAAGTGTGCAAAACCGCCGAACAAAGGGGGGGGGGCTGAGCTTCTTATGCATGGCGGCTGGAAATCCTATTAAAGCGTTTCGGCGGCCCGAGGGGGAGGCGAACGGCGGAGGCGTATTTTTCAGGATTTATCGAGTTGCGCGTAATCTGGAATCTTTAGCTAAGAAACTTCTCATTTATTCTCATGGTAATAAACACGGCGTGAGAAAAACTTTACCGCTTCTTCTTCTTCTCATTATTACATTATTATATTAACAGTAGTTATAGCACAGATACCTGACACCTATAGGAGTAGTGTTCGAGTCCTCGTGTCGTCATGGGGTTTCCTCCAGGTACTCCGGTTTAACCCCACAGTCCAAAAACATGCTAAGGTTCATTAATTGTAGTTGCCAAATTGTCCGTAGGAGAGTGTGTGTGTGTGTGTGTGTGTGTGTGTGTGTGTGTGTGAGAGTACGCCCTGTGATGGGTTAATTGCCACCCAGTCCATATTTATTCCCTGCCTTGTGCCTCTTGCCTTCGGGATTGGCTCTCCACGCTCTTTAGGATAAGCGGCGTGTTGTGCCAAAAAGCTATTTCGTGAAGTACATCTAATTTGGGTCGAGGATTATGAATTGGACACTTATCATGTAGGCTACTTCTAGTATTTTTCTTACTGCTATTTTACAAACTTTTCAGAAAAGCTCCTTTCGTCCTTTCCTGGCCTCAGTCTTCGAGTCTGTCAAAATACGTCTTGCTTTACAGCTTTTCCCGAACTCGCACCCTGTTAAATTCCTCTTTTCGTTTAAAATTAATTTCTTCCCCTTTTGATAAAAAAAAAATGCATAACTTGTCTCTGGTAATCTTGCAGTTTTCCAGATCCCTGGAACAGTGTACAGATAAGTTGGCTCGCTCCGGCGGCGGAAAGCCAAAGGGAGAAGATACCAGTAATATTTTACGTATTTCTTTTAAAGAACTACCTTTCGCAAAGCAGCAGAACATATCTAGCACAGTACAAGTAATTGTCGTGGCAGATTTTTTATTTCTGCAAACTGCATTTTCTTTAACATCGTGGATGAGTTGTAATCTCTTTTGAAAACCTTGTCTAGTTTTAATGTAGCCTACCAGCTCCTAAAATATATTTTGTAACTTTAGTGCTTGCTGTTCTCTGCTGGAAGCCTGTATGTCACAAGTTGTGAAGCGCAGGCAAGATAAATGGTTCTCCGGCCTTATCGAGAAAGTTTTTTGTATGGGGCATTTGTATTTTTTTTGCTGACAGATGACCCACAGTATGAGATTTAAGGAGAAGCCGGGGGGGGGGGGGGGGTCGGACCAAGCGCAGGCATCTGGTACTTGTACCGTGTGTGGGATCGGCTTGACACATGTGGCCGTTTAAAAGTCTCAGCTGCACCCAGTATGAAGGGCAGGGCTGGTTAATGAATAACCGAGCTGAGTGAAGGGCAGGTAAGCGTGCATGTACTAACACGGTAGACGGACGCTAGGGCCATCCGGCAAACGCGAACTGGTCCGACATCAAAGACCTTCCGCCACCTGTCATGGGAAAAGGTCAGAAATCGCAGATGGCTCTTTTACTTTTCTTACCGTAGCTCTGCTCCATTCCAAAGCAGGACTTTGGGTACTGGGCTGCCAATGGCCGACGCAAGAGTCAACCGCCTAGGGTTCGTATTTTTTTCTAATTTCTGTGATGTTTCATGCGGGCACCTTTTTCCCTGCTACCGTCTGACAGACGGTTCTTGACAATAAGCGCTCGAACCGCACAATTTGTTTCCCTGCCGGCAGTTTGGCTCCTCATCAGGTGATAATTATGCTGCAAACGCTGCTACAATCAAACACTAACACTTTATTCCTAGATTCTATAGCTGACGTGGGCTAAATGCTCAGTGTTTGTCCACTGTGATGTTTTAAAGTTAAAGAGCGATGCCCTGGTAATTATATATTGGTGTGCCTAAAGTAGAAGCCCATTTCTGGGATATTTACTTCAGAGAGGCAGATGAGGGGCATCCGGCAGGGCGGGGTGATGGCCAATGCTTGGCTGGCATTATGGTGATACCGTGTGTGTGTGTGTGTGTGTGTGTATATATATATATATATATATATATATATAGCCGACTAGAGTGTAGGTGGGCAAAATTTGCTGACCGGGGCTAGAAAGTGGTGGGAAATTTACGGCGAGGTTGCAGCGGTTAAACTCCTTACTGGCTAATATTACCGCTACTGAATAGCGGGACGACAGATATCGCGTATCGTCTGTGAGTGTCAGGGAGCTGCTGTCATTTTGCAGGAGACTCCTGGAAATTTCGGGGGGAGGTGGGATGTCTGGTAAAGCAGCCTTTCTTAATCTTATTTTTCCTAGGGGACCCGGCATAAACGACTGCCCCAACCCCCCGCCCGCGGATGCGTATTTGCATAGATAAATAGATATTATTACTATAGATAGATGGTATTATTATTATTATTATTATACCTGATCTGATTTGACTGAATTTTGATTGGTGCAGAAGCGAGGCTCTGCAGAGCGGCAGGAACCGTCTCGCGGACCAGGATCGGTCTGCGGCACATAGTTTGAGAAACGCTGTGCTAAAGGTTTTAGTTATTGTGTCTATATACTGAAAAATATATACCATAACCCCTGCCTTGTACTATGTGCTATTTTCTTGTTTGTTTTTCTAACCCTTTCTTTTCAGGTGAGCATGCAAACCCAGTTACCAGCCCAGTCCCTGCATTCCTTATAAAAGGCGGCGTGTCGGTATGGAGACGGTGGTGATCGTGGCCATTGGAGTGCTGGCCGCCATCTTCCTGGTGTCCCTCGTCACTCTGGTCGTCGTCTGCAATCAGCGCTACTGCCACCCTGCTGGCCTGCTGCAGCGGCTGGAGTCCAAGTGGGTTCTGTGACGGCGGTGTGAATTTGGGGTGGGCCATATCGCTGTTTTGCAGAGGATTATGGGATATCCTTCTAAGACTTAGTTCATTTTTGTTCCCTGTGTTTTTGCTCATATCTCTCATACTATGCCGGCCACTCTGTTAAGTCCCGTTGTTTCTTAAACAGGATAATTAAGGCTTTAATTAGCTTTTGGGTGGGGAGGATGCTTTTTACTATCCCAACACTAACTTTATATAATTTCTCATTTTTATCTGGAGCTCCGTAGGATATATTAATTGTTCAGCCAGGCTTGTGGACTACCACTTATACTGAGCTTTTAGTACAATTCCTTAGTCGCTACGCCCCCTGCTGTCATGACACAAGCAGCAGTCTGGCTCAGCCTCCATCCTCTACACTGAATCCGTTCTGCTGGTCTCAGGTCCTGGTCTCAGGTCCCCACAGCTACTGTTGATATTTACACCAGCGCTGATCAGATATGTACATTCCGTACGGATGGCATCCCGGGTATCCAAGCGATGCCAACCTCTCACACAGGCTCTCTGAAGGAGTCCGTTGTTCTAGCGTTTTTGTCTGAGACCTTCTGGGAAAGATGGATTATTGCTGCAGGTTGGAACAGCAGGAGAGCGGGGAATGTGTAACCGCTTTTCTGCAGAGATAGCAATGGGGTTAGATCTACGAGGACAGAGCTTAAGGGATGTTTTATCCTCTGTGCCAGGGAAGGAGATGCGCAAGACAGAATGTTCAGTTTCCCCTGTGGTTTTTCCGGCAGAGTGGCCTCAGCCGGCCGGTGCGAACAAACCTCCCTCTGGGCAAACACAGTCTGTGGAAAAGCCCCACTGCCCCACGGCTGCACCTTTTTCAGTACGGCTCTGATAAGGCCTCTGGGAAAAGAGAAAATCTTATACTGAAGGAAAAATCGGAAGCATTCAGCTACGACAGAAAGGATGGGAATGGAGACCATCTCAGAGAGACTGGCTTTAGTTTGCGTTTTTAAAGCAGACTTCTCTTCAGGGATTGTGATGGAGGTCTCGTGTGAGTTTGTAGGGGCCTCCATGAGTTATTACCGCAGTGTCAGTCCCCTCCGAGTGTACTACAGCAGAGTCAGTCTCCTGTGAGTGTACTACAGCAGAGTCAGTCTCCTGTGAGTGTACTACAGCAGACTCGGTGTCCTGTGAGTGTACTACAGCAGAATCGGTGTCCTGTGAGTGTACTACAGCAGACTCGGTGTCCTGTGAGTGTACTACAGCAGACTCGGTGTCCTGTGAGTGTACTACAGCAGAGTCAGTCTCCTGTGAGTGTATTACAGCAGAGTCAGTCTCCTGTGAGTGTACTACAGCGGAGTCGGTCTCCTGTGAGTGTATTACAGCAGACCTGGTGTCCTGTGAGTGTATTACAGCAGAGTCAGTCCCCTGGAAATATTTTTCTCAGCCCCATGTGAGCTGAGAAGGCACATTAATTGCTGGTGAAGGGGGTCTGCATTCACCTGTGGTTCTTTTCACTGCTACCCCCCATTTCGAACCATGCACAGGCCCAGGGTGGACCTGATCAGCGCCATGGAGAACCAGGCTGAGCCCTCAGAGCTAGAGCTGGACGATGTGATCATTACTAACCCCCACGTCAAGGCCATCCTGGAGGAGGAGGACTGGCTGGAGGATGCCTCGTAGGTTTATCAAAAACAGAGAGCAAGATCAGTCCTGTAACCATGACACATTTCTTGCTAGTTCCATCTTGATTGGGTATTTTTTCCCAGCATTGTCCAATATTTCCCATTGGTGTTCCTCAGACTTTTTGCAAGCTGTCGTTAGTCTTAGACCTCTTAGTTAAAAACGCACTTTTTTTTTGTTTCAGTGGGCTGATGTCACATGGCATCGCCGTCTTAAAGGTAAAGTTACAATGTTTACTTTAACTTTACGCATAAAGGACCATGGGTGAATCTCAATATGCGTACTTGACCATACTCGTGTTCTAGTGCACCTGTTTTACATCGTCCTCCTTCGCCAATGATCGATTCCAATACTAAGAACAGAGTACAGAGGACGGTAAAAAAAGTCTTGCTCCTCCCTAAATTTCAAGGATACATCAGTTGCATCAACGCCAAACGAAACCAATCCCATGATTCATTGCGCCCCAAGTTCATTCTTGGAAGGCAAGTCAGCAAGAATGGTCTTGCCAAGACCACAAGTACGGTCTTTGCATTCTTGTTATTGAGATTCACCCAAGAAGTGCTCAGTGGATTATAGGGATTGATCTGTGTTTCCTTCTTAGATATGCCACACCTTGACTGAAAAGCTGGTAGCCATGACGATGGGCTCTGGGGCAAAGGTCAAGGCCCCGAACGGCCTCAGTGACATCATTGCCGTGGCCAAGCGTATTAACCCCAGGTGCGAGAGTGATACTGTTCCAACACAACTGGCTATTTTTTAGCAATAAGGTGATATTAATTTATTCTGTTGGGTTTCCTTTAGGGTGGATGATGTCGTTCGAAGCATGTATCCACCACTCAGCCCAGTGCTGCTCGATGCCAGGTACATTAAATGTGTATAAAAAATACATTTTAAAATCTTTCATTTAATTCCTTCTGTTAAAAATCCTGAGGGACTTTTATTTTACATATTAAACAATCTGTTAGTAGTACTGAAGATATGACCATTTGGTTTGGTCTGGGAATAAGCAGCGATTCTCAAAGGCTATTGTTATATTCATTCATTTTCATTTATGACAGATTTTCTCGGCTGCTGTTGAATCTCACCCCCACAGAGCCACCGCCCTCTTCCTGTCCGTCAGCCACCTGGTACTGGTGACCCGCCATGCCTGTCGTATGTCTGGCAACCTGGACTGGATCGACCAATTGCTGCACACGGCTGAGGGTCACATGGTGGCGCTGCGGGAGGCGGCGTTAGCATCTGAGACTGACTGCATGCAGCTGGGAGTGGAGGCTGTACAGCAGGAGCACACCATCTGATCTGCACCGTGCGCGCGCACACACACACACACACACACACACACACAGGTTTGTAACTATATCTTTGTGGGGACTCTCCATTCATTTCTAAGGGGAAAACTCTAATTACAACATGACAACCTTAATCCCTACCCAACCTTAACCATAAGTAACCACACAAAATACGAGACTTAGTTTTTTGATTGCATTTACAGATCTTCGTGGGGACCTGAAAAAATAGTCAGGTTTTTATTACGCTGTGGGGAACATTTGGTCCACATACACACACACAAACACACACACAGACTTTGTATATATAGTATATCTGCACATGAACTAAGACTGGCTTGAATCACATTATTTCCTACCTATTTACAATAATACATCTCTGCAATACCTGTCCCACAGCCATCACTGTACTAAGGCATCACATACAGCTGTTTCGAGCATCACCAAACACCAGCTTGCTTTGCGTCTAACTGACAATGACACACTCTGGCTTCGCTAATCTGACCTTCTCTTCCAAAGCAGCCTCAAATTATTCATCAGCCCGCTGCTGGGATTCCAGCTGGTTATAGACGAGAGACCTGATGTATATAAGCACAGTTTTGTCCGGAAGGGAGCTTACAGTGATCCACAGCAGGCCCCTTGCATCTTTAATTCCGGAATTTCTAGTTCCATTTGGCTCACGCTGTTCTGACAAACGTCACAGAAATCCGTCACCATGCCAGTCAGAGTCATGCGTCCAGGATGGCCAGGTCATGAATGGTGGGTCTGTACCAGGACCATCCCAGCAAAAAGGGGGGAGGCCCGTTACCAGACCATTACACCAGCGGCATTAGGTTTTATGGGATCTACTGCACACGCAGGAAGCAGCCGTCACAAACATCGTGAGATGAGACTGATGTTCCCACCTCTGTCATTCCAAATGCAGCCAGCAGGCAAAAGACTGATTAAGGAGACGGAAAGTGGGCATGACGTTCGCTGTGTAAAACACTTAGAACCACGGTCCACAACCTCGAAGCTTTATATTCTAGAAGGTCAACCAGAGAAAACCCCGAGAAGCCTTGTTCGTACCTTTCCATACATCCCGCTGTGATTCAGATCAGAGGGAAGGAGCACACTGCCACGACTGAACTGACATTGGAAAGAACACCTCCTTTGTTATTATTTTTTGATTGCTTCAATATTATTGACGATGCTTGGAGATGCTCAGCTTCTCTCTTTCAACTGATTTGTACAGATTAAATTGTTTCTTACCAAATACAAGCATTTACCACTCCTCTCCTTTGGATACTCCACTGAGTTCAAGATTGACAGTTCAATGGAAAAGAGATTTTCTAGCTCTTATGTAACAAAATGAGATGTTTACATACAGGCTGCATAAGGAGAAATTGCAGCAGCTATCAAAGTTGAAAAGCCTGTTTATATTGGAAAAGCACTCTTTTCAAATGCTGGCAAACTTTGGGTACGCCCACACTACGTAGTTTGGTGTTTCGATCAATTAATCCATCTGTTTCTCCAACCAGCCATCCATTTTCCGTAACTGCTGAGTTACTGCCAGTTACAGCAAGTCTGCAGACTACCCTTGGAAGCACAGCACACCCCAGGACAGGGTACCAGTCCAGTACAGCAATGTTTTCCAACCTGGTCCTTGGACACCCCAGTCAGTCCACATTTTCGCTCCCTCCCAGCTCCCTGCCAGACAGTCCACATTTTCGCTCCATCCCAGCTCCCTGCCAGACAGTCCACATTTTCGCTTCCTACCAGACAGTCCACATTTTAGCTCTGTCTAGGTTCCCCAAGGACCAGGCTGGGAAACACTGCACTCCGGGACGCGCTCACTAAAATCACACTCCTACTGCTGAGATACTGGAGAACGCTGAGAACACCACAGGGAAAGGATTCAGACTGCACACACACAGAACCAGGACAGGAACTGCACTCCTGAGGTCACACTGCTGCCCCCTATTGTCAGGATCATCAGTGCAACATGTAGAGCTTTGACAATATGTATTTTTTTGTTATATATATTTGTTATGGAAATACATTTCATTTATTAATTCACATGTATCAACTTCATTCAATTTGGTTATATTAATGATGAGATTATTTTGAAAACTTAAGTTTTACAAATATATTATGTTTGTAAAATATAAATTAACCATACAGTTAATCTGAACTATTAGGGCTACACAGAAATGCATACATACATACAAAGTCAATGAACTTGATAAATTTACACATTATTTTTTTTGAAAAGCTACAGATTGTTAATGTCCTTTGGGAGTGTCAAATAAGGTTCGTGGGGGGGTTAATGAGATAAAAGGATCCGTAGGGATGAGAACAAGCTGATGGGGGGTCTGTTAACGACATCTCACTTCAGGATCATCTGCCACGGCCACGTGTGTGGAGCAGCAGTTCAGAAAACAAGGTAGAAAGGAAGCTTTCTGTTTACGCGGTCTTTGGGGACCCACTGAAAGTTCACATTTTTGCTCCCTCCCAGCTCCCAGCCAATCAGGAACAGCGAATACCAGGTACATGTGTGCTGAAAGATGGAAGGGAGCAAAAATGTGGACTGTCTTGGGCTCCCCCAAGGACTGGATTAGGAAACACTGCTTTAAACTACTGGGGGACCTTGATTCTAAGCTCAAGGGCCGTGCAAGTGACCATGCTTGGAAACACCAACCACCGGCGACTGCCAGACGCTTGATAAAAGGCTGGTGAAAGAAGCCAAAAAAACAATAAAAAAAAGACTCTTTATAACAAAGTCTCGGTTATACACTGTACATCTGAACCTTCTTAGTTAACTAGAAAATGTGCCTCTTCCTCTAAGAATAAAAAATACAAAAGTGCGTGCTCTTCTACGCTAAATATTTCTTTATACGGACATATGCCACAACAGTATATTTTGTCTCTTTTTCAAAAGAAGCCTTTGCTTTTCTTCTGCTGGGTTTGCTTCCAGCTGTGGAGAGAGTCGAATCCATCCCGCCTCCCCTTCAACACCGTCTGAGAGAAACAGGATTTTTTTTTTTTTAATAACTGGATTCCACAAATGGGAACATACTTCAAAAAGACTGTCAAATCTTCAGTTACCAAAATGCTAGTGAGAGTCATATGAAATATAGCGTTAAATTCTCCTGGCTTCTGGTATATCAGTGATATTTCAGCCGTGCAGTTATTAGTTACGATATAAAAACCAAGGCTACTGATCTGAGCTACAGCGATTAATGGTGGGGATTTGATGCGGGGGCGGCATGGTGGTGCAGTGGTTAGCACTGTAGCCTCACACCTCTGGGACCCGGGTTCGAGTCTCCACCTGGGTCACATGTGTGCGGAGTTTGCATGTTCTCCCCATGT
>JAODJX010000120.1:685265-696944 GCA_026776945.1 Isichthys henryi | reverse complement strand
AGGTCGTTTACCTCACCGTCACAATGAAATATCTGTCCGTTAGTGTGGTACAGTTAAGCTCAAGGAAGAAATCCGACAGAGGGTTGCGGGGAGGGGGGCAATTATAAAAGTAAAAAAAAAAAAAAACTAAACTAGAGACAAAAGATCTTTGGTGTTTATCCAGTGGTGCGTGAAGCCCGCAAAATTATTTGGAGATTATTTACAATTAAAGTGTCAGGGAAAAGTACTTAACTTGCAATTTATACCGCTGGAAGCCGTCTGGTTCCCATTCCAGGAGCAGAATTATACTAATGACCGTGAATCAGAATAAGTTACAGTGTTTCTCAAATGCACTTCGAGACCCCGCAGGGCTTAATTCCATAAGGGCATCTTATACATGTTATACACCTATAAATATCCCGCAGGCTTCATTAACCGTGTGTGGAATCTGTGTGGGCAGCTTAGTGTGCTTTCAGGCTCAGGTCTGTCAGCCTGCAGGGGGCGCTCCTCTGCTCCACTGCTGACTTCTTAGCAATAGGAGGGGCATGCCGACCCTCCTTGGAGGAAACACACAGTGGAGCACCTCCCAGCCTGTACACATGCAGGGAGCGTTAATGGCCCTAGACGGAAGGATGCGTTTAAATCACCATCTTGTAGCCCTTCCCCCTCCTCGCCCCCCCTTTCCATTCCCATGATTCTTTTTATCTTACGAGTGTTTATCTGTATATAGACACAAACTAGAGGCGCAGCAATGGGTAAATTCTGACCGATACAGATACAAAAATATACTTTTTGTTGAAAATTGCTTATGCAGATAACTATCTAACCTCTGAGACGAGCGTACAAGCCCGGCGGGGCGGGGGGGTCGCCAGTGGTGCTGAGCTTACGGCATAGATTACAGAAATCACACTGCATCGTGGAAAAGATCTACCTGCGTGCCAGATTAAATAATGAATTATAAACAAGTCACATGCTGCTATTTTGGGTCCTTTTATAACTGGCGAATAAACCAATGGATTTGCACTACAGAACCATGGCTGATCCTTTAAAGTTTGTTTAAATACTGGCCTAAACTGACACATCAGACCAATGCCAATGTCTTGATTTTCAAGAAATGTCAGCCGATACCGATATGCTAACCGATACGTCATGCATGTCATGCAGAAAGCATAGAGCAGATAGTATGTGTTTGTGTTAGAGTCTTGTATTCATGCTCACGTGTTTAAGCACACACACACACGCACACACACTCACCTCGTTGTAACGGATAACATACTGCAATGTGCTGTTAGCGGGTGTGAAGATGGAGGAGAGGACAGGTTCCTGGGATGGACAGGGACAAGGGAGGGGGGACAGATTATTGGTTAGACGTAACCCCATCCCCGCCACTGAGCTGGGGGCAGTGTGGCCCTACAGGGTCATGTATAGGACTGAGGAAATGTGAGTGTTAATAAAACAGATATTTTAACAAAAAAAGATGCCTCTTTAAACAACTGAGCACGAGTAACACAGAATGGAAAAGAGCTCATACTGGATTTTGATGCATGCTACCTTTAAAAACTGACCAGTTCACAATCTTACCCAGCAAAGGGTGGAGCCAGGGGAATCACTGGCAATATCGCTGTCAGCCTACAGGGGGCAGCATGGGGAGAGACAGAGAAAATAGCAAGAATAAGGAGCAAGGAGAGGGTAAACCATAGAGGAAGACAATGCTGGTGTGAAAAATCACAGCAGCAGTCTATCTGGGAAGAGAGAGGATGTTTCCCTTCAAATTTCCCACCATCACGCCAGACCCACCCTGCAAGATCAGGGTGCGTCATTACAAATACAGCGATACCGGCCACTAACGTTAAAGAAACACAGAACCTAAGAATAATATATTCAGCTAGAGCAATAGATGCTGTGAAACATGGTGGTTCAGTGGGTATCACTGTAGCTTCACAGCTCGGAGGTTGGGGTTGGGTTTGAATTCCATCTCTGGGTCTGTTTATGTGAGGTTCATGCAGGCTTCCTCCGGCAGTCCCGACCCAGTGCCATCTTCAAACTGTGTTTCCTGGTCAGGTTCACGGCGGCTGGAGTACAACCTGGATGGGATGCCAGTTATCTGATGTCATGTCCAAATTGCTACTAGAGTTTCTGACTGGTATCCTATAGTGGATAGCCCCCTGCTTTGTGCCCTGCGCTTCCTGGGATGGGATCCAAGTCTCCCGCTCATGGTTCTCGAAATCTCTGCAATCTGGATAATTAGGCTCTGAATGAATGCATTGTTCACTGTGTGAACAGTCAAAGTGAAAGCGATGGAGAGTCAGAGCTCATCCAGGCCACAGCCTCTCAACCAGCCAGCCGCTGCCAAACCAATGAAAGTCGACGAGTAGCGTGAAGTCACCAAATTACACCAGAGATTCACTTCTCTCATATTTTGGAATATTTACACTGACTGCTGTGACCCAGTGAAAGGTAATACCCACAGACCAGGGTCCAGTTCTCCAGAACTACCTGACACTGACTGGTTCAGCACAGGCTCCCCCGTACCAGTTAATGTTGACCAGCTGCCTCCAATCACATATAAGCAGATGGCATAAAAGCCAGCCGGTCTAAAGCAGCAGGAAAACAGAAGTTAATCCTCTATATGTACACAAATCTCTGCCCCCATGAGTTTATTGTCTGTTTTGATTGTGGACATTAAAGGACTGTTGATGTTTGGGGGTTTTTTTGTGAATAAAAATCTTTCTTGCCGAACCTTCCCATTCTGAGGCCCCCACCTCTCCTCCCCACCTCGAAAACGCACAGGCAGAAAGCAGGCTACTCCGCCAAACTGCACACACTGCAGACCCACCTTCTGTGCCCGGGCACTCTCAGCCTCCAGGCAGCGTTGAGTCAGAGACGGGTGGGTCTGTTTGTGGACGCCACCCTCTCTCAGTTCCCCTTCCTTACGGTCTGTCAGCCTGGTCGAGGGACAGAGACACTCAATGGGGAAGGGAAAACGCAAAGAGAGGCAGTCACATGGACACGCTCAGTTCCTGAGTCTTTTTAGGGATGTTCGCCTCAGTCTAGAGGCAGTCACATGGACATGCTCAGTTCCTGAGTCTTTTTGGGGATGTCTACCTCAGTCTAGAGGCAGTCACATGGACACGCTCAGTTCCTGAGCCTTTTTAGAGATGTCCGCCTCAGTCTAGAGGCAGTCACATGGACACGCTCAGTTCCTGAGCCTTTTTAGAGATGTCCGCCTCAGTCTAGAGGCCACCTCAGTCTAGAGACAGTCACATGGACACGCTCAGTTCCTGAGCCTTTTTAGAGATGTCCACCTCAGTCTAGAGGCCACCTCAGTCTAGAGGCAGTCACATGGACACGCTCAGTTCCTGAGCCTTTTTGGGGATGTCCACCTCAGTCTAGAGGCAGTCACATGGACACGCTCAGTTCCTGAGCCTTTTTGGGGGATGTCCACCTCAGTCTAGAGGCAGTCACATGGACACGCTCAGTTCCTGAGTCTTTTTGGGGGATGTCCACCTCAGTCTAGAGGCAGTCACATGGACACGCTCAGTTCCTCAGCCTGTTTGGGGATGTCCACCTCAGTCTAGAGGCAGTCACATGGACACGCTCAGGGCCTTTTTGGAGATGTCCGCCTCAGTCTAGAGGCCACCTCAGTCTAGAGGCAGTCACATTGACACGCTCAGTTCCTGAGCCTTCTTGGGGATGTCCACATCAGTCTAGAGGCAGTCACATGGACACGCTCAGTTCCTGAGCCTTTTTGGGGGATGTCCACCTCAGTCTATAGGGTAGTTAATCATTCCCCAAGTTCAACATAACTTAAGTTTTAAAAAAAGGCAAGAAACAATATGTTTGACTTCCTTCTATCCAGCTTCCAACCACTTGTCCAATACATGTTCAATGTGATGCTGAAGCCTCTTCCAGGCAGCAGGAACACACACACTGACACACACACAATCATACACTGATCAGCTAAGAAAGCACTAACTCACTTAGTTGCATGTCTCGTAAACACTTCGATCTGTCCATCACTAAAATCCATTTTTAAAAAATGCCACACAAATAAAAGATGGTACGACAGAAAAGTAACAGTGATTCCTAAAACCTGGCCTCATGTCAGTACCTGTCTCTGTCAGAGTCCCTTGGGCTGCTTTCAATATTTTTGTTCACTTCCCTCTGATTGGACAAGGTGGTTGTCACATGTTCCCTTGAACTGGAAACTGCAGATCCTCCCCTCTGCCTCCAGGGCGCGGCAGATGCTGGTGCAGTGGTATTTGTTAACTCTTTTCCACTGTCGCTTAGGGCAGTGTGAGTTCCAGCCCCATTTCCTGCACCCTGCCCTGCTCTCTCTTCCTTCGGTTCCTCTGTTCCTCGATCCTGCGTCGACATGTCTGGCACCCTCTGCTGGTTCATTTCAGCTTCTGCCTCCAACTGTTCTTGGATAGCCACGCAGCAGACTGAGGACGCAGTCTCCCCAATTTTCTTCAAGATTCCCTTTATTTCCAGTGACTCTGATTTCTGATGTTTTAAGGATTCCGCCAACGATGGGGAGGGCTCTTCGGGTTGCTCGCTGGGTGGGGGCAAATGTTCATGAATCTCACTGGGCTTCAGGTTGATGGACAGGGCCTGCTGCCTATCAGAGAGCTGGCTGGAAAGGTGCAGGGGAGGCAACCTAAATGGTCCTTTCTGAAGCTGTTGGAAAGATTTAAACCCAATTTGTTAATATTTCATATTTCACAGTAGGGCTGCCATTTAATAGCAATTCCATTCCTATCCTCTAGGGGTTTCCATAGTCAAGCCAGGGAATGGATATTTGAGGAAGCACTTCTCTGCAAGTGCGTCTATTCACATATCACACATATAAGAGGAACCTACAACACTAGGATGTCTAGGGAAGCTGGGTAGCTAATTAGCTTTGGACTCCCAGAGGTCTCTCTTCTCCATTAGTAGGTATCATTAGTAGATGTTTCTTCCTCTCCTGTTTTATCCTCTGGCTTTATCCTCATAACATGAACTGCAGTTAAGTTGGCTTGTGATGCTCTGTCAGCGATCATCTCTCGTCTCTGCGTTCCCATTTCTACTCCGAGGGAAAGCTCGCACCCACCAGGTCGACCTCGTCAAGGGTGATGGGTTGCGTGCGGTAGCGCGTCCCCTTCTGGCGCCGTCTCTCCGGCGCCTCGGGCGCGGTGCTGGCCTTGTCTGCAGGCTGAGCCAGCTTGGTGAAAAGGGCCAGTTTCTCGCTCATGGAGAGCTTGGAGCTCTCGTCTTCTTCTTCAGGCAGCCGCCCTTCCTCACTGGCCCCCTTGCTTGCGACTTCATCCAGGGCTGCAGCCTTGGAGAGACTTGGAAATAAATTTGAGAAGTTTTAATATTAAATTAACTTATGATATACGGCTCATCAGGGTTAAAAATACAAATTCACCATATAAACATAAAGTGTGGTTCAGCGTTCAGCACTACAGCCCCACTCTTCAGGGTTTGATTAGTGTCCACAAACTGCCCACAGAGCGTAGGTGTGTGTCTCGACATGGACTAGCATCCAGTCCAGGGTGTCCTACGCCCTGGACTAGGTTCCAGGCTCCCTGCCACCCTGTATCGGATTACAGCAAACAGATGGTTGGATAATGCTCTTAATACTTTTATGCTAATTAGGCATATTCTCTGCTAATTTCTATGCATTATTTCTAGTTAAGATTAAGCTGGATTTTACTGATCCCAGCGGGAAATTCTGCTGTGCCCAACAGCGAGAATGGTGTGCACAGATGGACATATATATATATATATATAGTGCCAAATAAACAAAGAGCCTGCAAATAAGCATACATCCTAAGTTATTTACAGAGGCTGACTGACAGTATAACTGTGGAAAAGCCCACAGAGACATTTCTGGGTTATAAAGGTTCTCGCCAAGGCAGCCATTTTAACCAGGAATGTTTTCAGCCGCACTGTCATGGCACGTCGCAAAGACCGAAAGCAGTACATTAGGTAGAAAAACCCAGACAAAGAAAGTACACAAGGAAACATGGTGGAGATTTAGAAGTACACCATACAGAAATAAAATCTTGAAGAAGCAAAAAAAAAAACTGAAATTAGGCACCGGGTACTTGTAGAGCAGGCCCGAAGGAAACTGGCATTGTCGAAGGGACAAATCGGGAGTGCAAGTGCACGCCGGAGCACAGGTGCAGGGAAGGACGTAATTTACAATCAGGCGTCTGCACGGAATTCCAGGACCCCAGAGTGCCATCGCTGTACCATGTCCCCAAAGGGCCATTTGGCTACCCTCGCACACACCTGCTCCGCACTGCGAACCAGGCGACTGTTGCCGCCGTGTTGCTTCTTTAATTAGCTGCTCGCCGCTGCCATAAAGCCCAGGGCCTGGCCACTTAGGGTCGCTTAAGGCCTTGAGGTTGTCGGAATTCTGCCCAACGCACAGGCGGAGCAAACGGGAACAGAGGGACAAGCGGAGGACGATAACGAGCAGGTCCAGGCCCGCGAGCGGCCCGTCTACGCTCGGCTGGAGCCCGGATGAAGCGATTATAATGGAAATTGGCGAAGCAGAGACACATGTAACACCTATCACAGGCCCTGGGAACAAACGCCATGACAACCTACCAGACAACTAAATGCCACGGATTGAAAAACAAGTGATTAGCACTGATGATGATCATGTTAATGCTGATGAAATGTGAATCTCAGGAAGCAATTTGTCTAATGCATCTACCTTCCACTCTACAGATCTCTGATTTCTGATAACATTTCTTCTGTTACATAACTGTGCTTTCACATCATGCAAGCAACAAGGGCTGCATTCATGACATGAAAAAAGCTTATAATTATCAAAACTAAAAAAATAAAACCTGTGAAGATAAAAACTTAAAATACAACAATAAAGAGACGATTTTTATTTCACCTAAGCAAAAATGTCAAAGTACTGACTGAGAGATAGATTTGCCTAATAAAATTAAATGGCATAAAATGTGCTTAAATGACAAAGGGCTTCAACACTTGGGGCACACAGTAGATTCTTCTTCTGTAAGTAAATGTGTGTGTGACGGCCTAGTGCAGTCCATGCTCCTAATCATTTTTTGTAAATATTGCTCTGTTTGCAATAATAGGGTTAATTCCTTAAAGTCTGAATAAAATTTCTTCTGATAACTATGTTGTGAATTAACTGACCTATTAAAAGAATCGATCAAAACGCAAGCCTGCCGCACATTACAGGACCGGTCAGTAGCAGCTCCCCCTCCGTGACCCGCACCCACCTGCCGGCCTCTGCCACATCCGCACCGGTGACCAGCTGCGTCAGCGCCCTCTGTCCGGCAGCACGGCGAGCCCGGCGCTCCTTAACACCAATGCTGGAGCGAGGCTGTGGAATGAAGGCGCTCCCGGCATCAGCCGTCTTCTCCAGCTCCTACGGAGATGCGAATCCACGGAATGGACACTGCAGTCAGGGTCGCCATCTTGCCCTGACTGACTAAAATTAACACTCCGCTCGGTTATTAATTATTATCACCATTATACTAAAAACTACCTTAGAGGGGATCCTGATTGCTAAAGCAGAACCTGCCACATTCAGCTCATACATCCAAGTTCATTAATAGGTGCTTGTACTATAAATAACCCAGATCCAGCTCAGGGAAACCTCAAGACCTTCAAACCGATACGGGTATTAGTACCGAGTGTGAGAATGTTTTTCTAAACCATGACATTCTGTTTTATTCTCCTATTTAAAACCATGATACCTGGGGCATCCTGAGGAGTGATTTCCCCCAGGGCAGAGTGACCAAGGTCACCCCCAGGGACAGAGAGGCAGGGTGACCGAGGTCACCCCCAGGGAAAGAGAGGCAGGGTGACCGAGGTCACCCCCAGGGACAGAGAGGCAGGGTGACCGAGGTCACCCCCAGAGACAGAGAGGCAGAGTGACCGAGGTCACCCCCAGAGACAGAGAGGCAGAGTGACCGAGGTCACCCCCAGGGACAGAGAGGCAGGGTGACCGAGGTCACCCCCAGGGACAGAGAGGCAGGGTGAAGGGGCACAGAAGACTGGAAAGTGCTCACTTGGTGTTGCAGAGCAGGGTAGCAGGTAAGTGATCAGTAATCCAAGGGGGGAGCGTGGGCCAGTGTCACAGATGGGGGCCATTTGAAGTTCCCTGCTCTTCCATTAAGACTGAGGCAGGAAAGCAATGCCAGTGAGAAGGGGCAGGGCTTTAGGTATTAAAATCATCCCAGAGCAGATAAATTTAGCAACAGGCCCAGAAGCAGAGCAGCTGCCTGGTGTGGGGGATGGCATCCGTTTTGCAGGTCATGGACCAGCGTAGGGTGTACCGTTACCCACGGCACCACCAGCCATTTTTACTGTGAGAGTCTGTGATCGCATTTGTACACATGGGGGGGGGGGGGTGAAGCTAATTAGCACCCCTTGTCAGTGCCAGTGTCAATGAATAGGCTTATTAGGAAGAATCACACCTAGACTACCAGATATCTAGCTAGTTGTGAGGGTTTTCACTCAAACCACCTGCTATCTTTTGGCCCCATCTCCTTTCACAGAGCCATTCATCCTCTAACCCTAACCACCCCCCCTGCCCCACTCCACAGAATGTGGACCCCAGCAGAGCACACTGTGGCACCATACCAACACCCCAAACAGACTGCGGGGCTTAGCCATTAACTTTGCCCCATTTTCCCCACAATAAAGATATAAATCCGATTTCATATAATGACAGTTAAATGCAAGGTCAACCAGGAGCCTAGGGGAGGTGGGCAAGGAAGACAACCGGGGGGGGGCACAGGTTATCACAGCAGCCCTGGGACTGTTTTTTTATTTTTTTATTTAAAAAAATGTACATCACTTTGGATAAGAGCATCCATGCCAAATAAACCTTCCCTTTGGCCATAACTATAACCTTCAAAGCTGGCTTGAGTGGTGTGGCGGGGAGGCGGGGGGGCACTCACTTTAAACAGAGACATCTTGGCAGCGACACTCATTTCGGCTTTGTCATCAGATTTCACATCGGCTGCAAACAGCGGAAAACAGTCGTTATGACCCACAAGCACTGAAATATCAGACTTGTATACATGTTTTGCGCAATTTCAGTCACATAAAGGTAAATGTACGAGACCCTACATCCAGTGTGCTTGCCAAATATTATCATCAGGCACCCTCTCTTCCACAAAGATTTGACCCTCCTCCATCCCAATTGAAATATTATAATGATGGCCAAATGAAGCTGTATTGTCTGACTCCACTAGATGGTGCTCTATGTTCATACAAGGGCCCAAAGCAAACCGAGAGTGCCATCTGCTGGAGACAAAAAATACAGCAAATGGTTCATGAAGCTTCATTCGGCCATCACTAAAATATTCCGACAACTCCACCACTGGGTATCCCAGGCAGCATAGGGCACGAAGAAGGGGAACACCCGTGACAGGGTACCAGTCTGTTGCAGGACACGCATGCGCACACACAGCAAAGAATTTTGGGACACCAATTAGCTTAGCTGATGTCTCTAGTAGCTAGTAAACTGGGAGGGACATAAAAGTCCACAGGGACATTTTTTGGAGTTGAAGGGGTCTCTCCAAGGCCATTTTAACTAGGAACTCTTTTCAGTTGCACTGTCCTGGTGCATCACAAAGACCGAAAGCAGTACATTAGATAGAAAAACCCAGAAACCCCTCTGATTAGAGGACTCACCTCCCATCTTTTCCAGTTTCTCGATCTCCAAAGAGCTGAAATGGAAATAAGAAGAAAAGAATAAAGAGTCAGCCAGCGATAGCGTGACACCCTGCTGCTCTCAGCACAACGGACTCCCAGGCACATTTGCAGAATATGATTTTCCCAGCAGCAGGGGGGCGATAGAGGACACAATCCCACCATTACATCTATGGAAGGGCTGAGGTGCACATCTACAAAGGTGTATAACTTGAAAAGTCAATTTAAAGCAAATGACAGATACAAGCAAGGCCCTCTTTCAGTACACGTTCACACAATTCAAAATTAGTCACATGATACAGCACTCCTTCCCCAGGCGGTTCTCTACCCGCCGCTGTCCTGCATCTCGTCGGCCGTGACCGGCTGGGTCCGGAAGCGTTCGCTGGTCTTGCGGCCCACGCCGTCGCCCTCTGGGAGGTACCGCCGAGGGCGGCGCCTTCCCTCAGACCCGGGCATCACAGCTAGGTCAAGGGAGGAGGAGACGCACCCACCACCCGCGCTGCTACCCGCGAGGCCACAGGAGGGCAACAAGGAAGAACAGGAGAGAGTGGGAAGATCATAAGTCTCCAGGATCTGCACACAGCACCACCTACAGGCCATCATGGGTATACATTCTTGTGCTATTTGCGACTGCAACACCAGGACTGTCAGTGTCAACAAGTAAAAAAAATAATTCAGCGAGAATTTCAAAGAGTAGATCTAGAAAAAAAAGACATGAACCAAGTCCGCCACAGTCGTTCATTATCATGTACAGCTATAACTGACTGATTTAACAGAAAGAGACCGAAGTTTACGCAAGCTGACTCTTGAACCGCCTCACTGTAAAATGGAACAATTAAAAAAAAAATTTACAATAAAAATACTGATTTAGAGTAAAAACTTGTATTTGTTACAAGCCCATAATCTTTGTAAGTAATCAAAATGTGCTTTTGTGGTAAAACAGTAGATCAGTGGGGTGAACTACAAAGCAGCTTTTATATACCCAGTGTTACCTGACAGCACCACCTACAGGCCATCAGTGTTAAAACAGTACTACGACTATGGCAAGTTAACTCAGTAAGTTAACTCAGGGTTTGTCTGTGTGTGTCTGCATAAAGGTGGCCGTGTTAGCACTGCAAACTCAAGACACAAGCAAATAGAACGTAGGTAATACCCTCCTCGAAAATGAGTAGCATTGCCCATCCCAACTATTTAGTCAAAGGCTATGTAATTGGCTATGTCAATTGGCTACGTATTTTGGTGCAAAGGTAGTTCACGTGTACTGTTTTAATCCAACAGCCTGCACTTAAACCTGCTCGGAACAGGTTAGGTTACAGTTTATAGTCTTGAAAATCTTGATGTCTTGAAACTTGCACTGGTACCCCCTAGTGTCGGAGCAAGGTAACACCTACATGCTGTGGCCCGGGATCCGGCCGCGGGTCTGCTGCATCAGTGTGCTCCTCAGGTGGCCCACGGACACCCGCGTCTGCAGCTGCGGCACGTGGCAGGTGTGAGTGGCCAGGGGGTCCGCTGAGTGGTTTCTACTGTCATGCGGGCCACTGGAGCCATCAGACACCTCTCTGCAGAAGTGGGGTGGGGGGGCAGGGGGTGAGAGATGGAATAAGGCTTGAAGGAATATCAGTAGCACTTTACTTAAAGCAGTCAAGTATAATATATACCTTCATAATGCATTCATAAAACATTATAAACATGGCTATAACTATTTATAAAAACACATTATAGCCATGTTTATTATGCATTATGAATGTCATATGAAGCTCTTATCTATACTGTACTATAGATACCTTCATGCAGCACAAAGCATCCATAATGCTTACACTGACCATTATAAGGCATTATGAAGGTATTTTAAAGCATTTCTTTCTATTGTAGCTATGTTATTCACCATCCATCCATCCATTTTCCAAACCGCTTATCCTACTGGGTTGCGGAGGGTCCGGAGCCTATCCCGGAAGCAATGGGCACGAGGCAGGGAACAACCCTGGATGGGGGGCCAGCCCATCG
>JAODJX010000120.1:672686-685165 GCA_026776945.1 Isichthys henryi | reverse complement strand
CATGTTTTTGGACTGTGGGGGGAAACCGGAGTACCCGGAGGAAACCCCACGACGACATGGGGAGAACATGCTAACTCTGCACACATGTGACTCGAACCTGGGTTCCAGAGGTGTGAGGCAACAGTGCTAACCACTGCATCACCATGCCGCCCCACATCTCAATATTTTTCTCAAATTTTAGACTCTTCCAGCCTGCTTTCGGTTTGAGGATAGCATTACAAACTCAAAATTCTTTCAGTCAGCTTCCAGATGTAGCCTCCTGGGATGCTTCTCCTACAGTCCTGAAGGAGTTTCCATAAGGTTTGGGCTACCTGCTCTTACTCTTCCATCCAACTCATCCCAAACCAGCTCTATAGGGGTTTAGGTCGGGGGATTGTGAGGGCCAGGTCATCTGTCACAGCACCCCATCATTCTCCTTGTTCATATTTACTACACTTCCTTGAGGTGCGCTGAGGGTCATTATCTCTTTGAAAAACAAATAGTTTTCAGTTGGTGTTCCAAACTTTTGGGTACTGTATTGTTCCGAAACTGGAAATAAAGAATTCAAAGTCTATCCCTACCGACCCTTGACCAATGACCCCTGACTGTAGGCGGTGCTCACCTGCTAGCCACTCCCCCAACGGTATGGTTTCCATTGGAAATATTTGGGCTGTATGCTTCCTCCACCAGGGCTGCTGAATCACCCAGGGTAGCTCTGCCCCCATCGAGCCTGCCTGGGCTGTCGGCTCCAGTGAGCCCCAAGCCAGTGGAGGTCATCTCCAGGATCTCGCCAGCTTCCCTCCTCACGTGTTTGGGCGGCAGCTCCTCAATGATGCCGTACTGTTCCGCCAGCTGCCTCCGCCGCTCCGTCTTGTAGCGGGCGATCCGCACGGCCTTAGACTCCAGAACCGTGGCTTCCATCACGCCGGTACTGCGCCCCTGCTTCTCGCTCCTGCTCTCAATGGCGCTCCTCAGTGCCTGGGCATCTAACAAAATCCTGCTAGGTCACGAGGTTTCAGTCTAGGTCCAGTGGAGCCCTGTAGTCCTGGGTCACAGCACAGATACCATCCCACGCCTGACAAAACAGAAGAGGATTTTTAACTGATCTATCTGGGCTCAGCAGCCACAATTAATTTTACTGCTGCTGATAATACTATTAGTAGTGCCACGAAATACTATTACTAATAGTATTATTACTAATAGTATTATTTGCAGTATAGCAATTCCATGGAAAAGTCAACCTTGCCATGAAAAAATAAACCCAGAAGCAGAGGAACAGGACTAGTTTTAAAACATCCATCTCTCTATATGCTTCATTTCATTGTCAGGTTCTCTCTTAATCACTATTTGAATTGTTTCATACAAAAATTAACCATGCAAGCATTTGCACGATTCTCTTTGGAATAGTTAGTTTTTTGATTCTGAGACGGAAGTGGCATGGTGGAGCGCTGGTTAGCTGGTTTCGAGTCTCTGGCATGGTTCCATGCGTGTGGAGTTTGCATGTTCTCCCCGTGTCATCGTGGGGTTTCCTCCAGATACTCCGGTTTCCTCCCACAGTCCAAAATTGCCCATAAGTGTGTGTGCCCTGCGATGGGTGGGGCTCCATCCTGAGCAGTTCCTGGCCTCACACCCACAGGCTCCGGACCCCCCGAATAGGATAAGCGCTTACAGAAGATGTAAAGCACAGTTATTAAAACGCTACCATGAAACACACCAGTGAAAGTTCAACATGACCTGACAATTTGACTGCCTACATAAACCTCTGTCACATTTTACTGCCTGACTTCAGCTACACTCTACCAGCAGTGACCTGAACATTTAAGCATCACCCCCCTCCCATATCAGCTGCAGATAGGCAAGGATAGACAGTATTGATAATATTTTCTGATCTTATACTGTTTTTACAATAACCGTTTTTGCGACATGTCTGTGGCATTGAACATGCAGCAACCACTCCCAGATCCCATAAATTCTTTGATCCCAGTATATAAGTTCACCCCCCCCCCACACACACACACACACAGAGGCATGGCTTATTTGTTTTTTAATATGACAAGACTGCCCTTTGACCTACAGACATGCCAAGTACAGGTCAGCATGCCACATCTGGCTGACTGTCATTCCCCAAATTCCAGACAGACCCTCCACAGCGATACTTTCTGCAAACAGCACTCCCCGTACTGCCGTGACCCCCCACCACCTGCTGGTCCGCGCATCAGCCTAAAAATATAACACCGTCTCTGCCATTTCTTTTCTCAGCTAAAAAAAGACTGACAGGAAGGCGTCTTTGTGCAATCCAAGTCATAAACCGAGGGGCCATCGATCCCACGTCAGCCCTGCATCAGAAAGACACAAACTGACCTGGCTGACCTTTCTGAGGGCAGGTCTCACACAACGTTTTCAAAAAGCCCTGATTTATTTATCGACAAGAGGCAGGTCAGCGAAGCACTTCAGTCCAGCTGTTACTGCCAAATCTATCCATATGTCAGACAGGTGACAAGCACCTAAGCCAGAAGTGTAAAACGCAAAAGCAATGTAACATCACTGCAATCCTAACCACATTTTACCTCATGCCACTGCCGAATATTCCATCATGAAGCAATTCCCTGCATTTAAATGCCACGTAATTCTAATATGTAAATTAAAATATGACTTTTCAGGATTTGTCTATATTCAACCCCTGAGATTACATGGAAAGATATGCAAAATGACTCATCGATACTAAGCTGGTCCAACTATTAGTCCAAATGTTACACCCGTAACGCTGAAATTGCCTGACAGTTATTCGTGTTAACTGCCTGGGACATTCACATTACAAGCCTGATACCTGCTCATTAAAACAGGTGACATGCAATTTAAGTGGCAGGTACTAAACTGTAAGACCACAAACAACAGACCATGCAAAATAGTCACACGTGGCTATAATAATTTAAGCAGCAATATCCTGTTTGGAGCACAGCTGTTCAGGCTGCCTCAGAGTTCAACTACAAACAAATATAATTCCATTTATTAACCTTATCAAGCCTTTTCTGATTCAGCAGCATCAGCCAGATTTAGCTGCGTCGCTTGTCTGTTTTATCCCGTTATTACGTTATTAGAGCTTCCTACAATCCATCCATCCATCCATCCATTTTCTAGATTACAGTAAGTGGTTCTCAACCTTCTTTTGCACTGTGACCTAATTGTTACCATGCCAGCTCAGCTGCGACCCTAAATCAAGTATTAAGTTCTCATTAATACTGTGTTCAAGCACACCGTGCACTCTGAAATTTACGCCAATCAACGCTTATCACATAAATCTGATTGGACGCGCCATTCGATTTTAAATTAAGCATCTGTGGTTTGGCTCCTTGGATTGGCAGACTGTTCATTAGTTTTGCGCTAAGCATTTGCAGACCTAAGACCCGTTTATATAGGTTTATTCTAGGATTGGGGCTGGGAAATTTGATCCTGGACCAGCATAGGATCTTGCTGGTTTTAAAATGCTTACATTTCCAGCTCTGCCCTTTCAGAGCTTGCCGTGACCCAAATTCGGGTCGCGACCCTTGGGTTGAGGATCGGCGTCCTAAATCATGCACCTCTGCATTGTACATCAGCTGTAAGGTGTTCTGGTTAAATCTGATGTAGCATGTATCGGCTATACATCTGTGAAGGTGTAAACCCTACATGCAGGCTTGACCATACCGGCTGGCCGGGGCAACCTTCAGAGTGACGAAAGCCTGTGAAATGTCAGGCAAGGAAGAGGGGTGACTTCATCACCTCGATGGCTCGGGGTCCTGTCTGGCTGCACCAATCGCATCTGGCTACACTCCCATCTACGGCTGAGCCAATAACACCGAGGCCTAATCAGTATAAGATTTTAATTTAGGTGCTTTAAATCAGCTAAAAAATGAAAATTAGAGGCAGTTCTAGATTAACTTTAGTAAAATATCTTACAAAGCACTGACTGAAAGAAGCATTTGCTTAATAGAATTAAAAGAGTGACAGGACATAAAAATGCGTTTAAGGAACAAAGGGACACAGAGGATGACCTGAATCCGCCAACACCAGGAACGGACTCCCCCCCCATCCGACAGGTGCTTTCGCTGCATTGGGTCCTCTACACAAAGAGGGTGGCAAGCTGTCAGCTGGGGGATCTGCCACCTTGGTCTTCAGCACAGAGCGGGAATGTCGGCAGCGCAAAGGTCTGCCGATGGCCCGGGGCACATAAGTACACATCCTACTCAGGTACCAGGCATTCAGTGCAGCATAAACCAGATTATGTACAAATAAGGCCAGGTCAGAACT
Source organism: Isichthys henryi (assembly GCA_026776945.1). Lineage (NCBI taxonomy): Eukaryota > Metazoa > Chordata > Actinopteri > Osteoglossiformes > Mormyridae > Isichthys > Isichthys henryi. The sequence continues at coordinate 680,899 of JAODJX010000120.1, read as the reverse complement.
GACAACAGCAACAAGAATATCACCAAGTTCCCAGCACAGACAAGCGTAAGTAAAAAAAAGCGACATTTACTGCAGGCTGCACTTTAATAAACAACTACCAATGCTAGTGTTGATCGTAAAGATTGCCGGATGACACCTATTCCCCCGTAATCTCTGCGGGGGGGGGGGGGGTTAGGGTTAGGCGACATTTATGCGACACAGGCCTCACTTGCACACTCCAAATACGCCGTCAACACTTGTGCCGTGGGAGATGTCGGTCTTCATATTCAGTTACACAACGGCTCTGTGTCACAGGCTCTGGAGTCATGCCATCCTCAGCAGGACAGAGAAATCCACATAGACTCCCTGATAAAGTTAGACAATAAACATGCACTTGGATGACAGCCGCGAGCCCTTATGCCACAGAAACCAGACATTAGTGTAACTAGGACAAGCAAAGGAACCATCGCCCTACCTTCTTTTGATTCCCCATTCAGGTCCACATCCAACTTAACTTAAAAAAAGAGAGACAGGAGTGGGGGGGGGAGGCTGGGTGACATGGGTGACCATGTATTCATTTACAATTTGTCAGATCTATGCCAATTACCCAATCACAGCCCTCATGGCGCCCACTATCAGTCATGCGATCCACTCACTGATCTGTGATAGAGACGGGGCAGCTTTAACAGAGCTGAAATGAACACATGCAGACCAGTTTTTTACAGAATCTGACCAAATGCTTTCCTGAGTTTCACAGAGTGGGGGGGGGGGGAGGAATTAGCGGGGGACAAAACGCAAGCCGGTCTGATCTAGCATTGCCTGATGTTCCAGCTATGTAGTGACTGGCAGTGGATGAGAGATCAGGCATAAGCAAAGTTTGATGGCGATTAGCGTTGGATCAGACCCCCGCTCTCTCCCACTGCTCAATGCCCCCCCCAAAGACCCCACTGTCCAACCTCTATGAGCAAATCTAAACATAATCATACACAGCCCACATGGCCTTGGCTCAGCAAAGCTAGACGCTACAGTGTGGGCAGCCAAACATCTATTTTTTAATTTGATACTCTAAACACACCGCAACTCTGCAGTGGATATGGGATTATGGGAAAATATCACAGCACAAGCCAGCTCAGATGACTGAGCCAAAGCACACAGAGGCTGCTGTGAAGGTGTAGGACCCTCAGCCAGAAGCAGCACCTGAGGGATTTTCCAGGAAGGCAGAGAAACCATCAGTAAAGGTTATGCAGCAAGACATTTTAGCGGCAACTCCCTAATTAGATTACTAATTAGAGGACTGATTGACAGACGAGTTCTCACACCTGGGTTTGAACAGCTGACCTAAAGGTTATCCCCAAAACCGAGATACACATTGGCTCTTTGTGGATGAGATTGCCCACTCCTGAGCTAAAACATACTTGAAAAACAACTCATAAGTACTCGAGGATAAACACCGATTATTCTTTTCCACTGATTTCACTTTTTATAAGAGACTGCTTACATAGTTCAACATTTGAGAAACCCCAAAGCCAACAGAAGATCAAGTTTATCTTTAAGTGATGCACTGAAAACTTATCTACAATGTTTAAAAGCTTAACCAACATCTTCCAGACTTGATCTCACTTTCTATTATCCATTGAGGACCCTGTATAAAGCCCAGGTCAGACAATTAGATGGCTACATCCTGCCTGATTATTTCCACCTGACCCTCCTGTCTCCTCCCTAGCATGATCCTAACATGCCACGCCTATTACTCGCTTCTCTCGCCTGTCGTTCCTAACCCTCATGTTAATCACTCCCAGCTGCCTCTCGTTAGCTACCTTGTTAGTCTCATATATACATGCTTCCCAGTCCTGTGTTCCTCAGTCCAGTCATTGATGTTGTACCTTCTTGTTGTCTGTACTCTTCCTAACTACTAGCCTTCCGGCTTTGATCCCTTATGGCTCATTTTGTTCGCATATGCTATTCATTTAAATTCAAATAAACCACTCCTGTTTCGATACAACACCTGCCCTCAAGCCATTCGTCCCTCAAGGCACAACAGGCACACGCCATAGTAAAATGTTCTACAGCTTCACGTAAGGCTGCCCCACTTCAGAACAGGAGGGTCCTTTGGGAATCATACCAAACAGTGTCTTAAAACCTACATACCATAACAACATATTATAAGCTAACCTACCGTTTGAGATTTCAATGGAAACTCCTCAGTAGGACAGCAGAAACTATGGCTTCTGTCGTCATCCACATGATATGATTTGAGGAATCGCTGATTCCGGCAGTGATGGGATGTCACTGTATCCAGGAAGGAATTCAGAATAATTTCAGACCTCATCTGAAATTAATTGAACATAGACCGTCCACTAATTTACTATTATTCACTGATTATTTATTACCATAATATTCCAATTTTGTTTCTCGGGAAATTGTATTTGAGTACATTTTAATTAGTTTGCACCACATTTACTTGTTTGCACTATATTCCTGCTGCTGTATGCACCAGAATTTTCCCCTAGAATCGATAAAATAATATAATTTTACTCTTAAGAATTTATATTAAGGGTATTCTCCAATCCCCATTAATTATATAGTATGGCTTGTTTGGAAAAGGGACCCAAACATACCTATAGTCCAGAATGCAGTCCTTGCATCGCGGTTTAAGATTTAGGTCGGCTTTGGAGATCCTCCAAGTCTGCCCAAGCGGCTGTTTTTAGAAGCGATACCATTTGTCGAATCTATCAGTGCTAAAAATTAAGTTGTCCTTGTCTGCTTCCTTAAAGAGTCTTAGAAAAACACCTCAATCATTTGATTAATACAAGGCAAACTATACAGCTCGATTTGCTCTATGCACCTGTTCTTCAGAAGGACTTCAGATGGCCTGCAAGCTAGCAACTGTGCACAAACACCCACTTTGTCAGGCTCCACATGTGACTGTCATGCCGTAAGGCAGTTGGATTGCTCGCCGGATCTCAGTTACCCCCAATGTCCACACCTCCTTCCACGGGGCAGCTGTGTCTAACCCCATGATACCTGAAGAAGACTTATGTAACTGAAAGCTATCACAGATTGAAATTGTTGAAAAGGCTACAGATTTATATGAGCAAAGTAATTTCGACATCGCTGCTTCCATCTTACGATCCATATAAATCTACTTACATTAAGTTAGTAATGTAACTTATTATTAATTATTATTATTAATGTAACTTAGTACCAACGCTACTAAGTTAAGTACCTATTGATATTGTTTTTTATTTGCAATTCGCAAATAAGTCCTAAGAAGTGTCCAGACTTGCATTTCTTTACTGTCATTAATTAATACCCCACTCTAAAGCTCCCCGTGTTTTATTTTTTAAGGCATACAGGGTTGGCAAATCTCCCGCATCTGGCCTGACACTCACGCTTTCAGACTCTCATGCTCATGCAAGCAATATTACGCCAAATCTATCTATATTATTCCATCATAAACCTAACATTTATAATCAAAAGCGCTGGGGGAGTTTGCCAACCATACGGACTATTTATAAGGAAATAAAACTGTTACATGCATGTAAATGTGAGTGCTGACTTGTCTCGAATTGAAAATCTCACTCCAGCCAGCTGACAGAAGCTGGCATCCGCGGACATATTTATTACTTACGTGCTCGATCAGTGCCCGACCAAAATAGAATTGGATAAATGGTTACAGAAAATGGGTAGATGGTCGGAAAAAACAAAATTCACGGAGGGTTTTTGACCACTTGATCAGTGATAGCACACATTAATACCAGTTTCATAATGTCAATGTCCTCCCTCCACTAACGGCAAAACCGAAATTTAAAGTGCATTCATTTACACGTAGGAAAATCGTTAGGGTAGTTTGCAAACCCTACTGACTATTTACAAGGTAATAAAACTGTGACATACATGTAAATGCGTGCGCAGACTTATCTCGAATTGAAAATCTCACGCCAGCCAGCTGACCAAATCTGGCAACCCTGTTTGCGAGACTCTCAAACAATTGCCACGGTTGAAGTGAGATCCACGTTTTCTTATTAAACGCAGTTATTCTCTCAGGTAGGGCTGTGCCGCTTAACGATTTGCATTCGGCAAATTAAAAATCGCAGACGCACCTGCTTGTAAAATCTGCCAAACTACAGACACCGAAGAGAGACTGGATGTAATCTGGCTGTGCACACAAATACAGGACAAAATAATATAAATATCACATGAAAAGATTTTATCTAAATAGGACCAAATTACAATCAGACACTACAAAGGTCATATTAAATTAACTATTAGCGGTATAAGCCTTACAAGGCTTTAATATTTGACTTTTCAAAGCATCATGAGACAACTGGTGAAGTCCCAGAGGCTCCAAATTTGGTGCCCAGAACTGCAGATGTATCAATAACTAAAACTCTATTTTTATTTAATGTGTCGAGGGAAATATTCTCAAAAATCATGACAGCATATGGCGCACTGTATCAAACAGGGCCGCAGTGTCTACAAGCTGATGCTCAGTTACGGGGATAGATTATCAGGATAGTTGCTAAGCAGCACAAAACTGAAAAAGACAGAAATGAATCTGCACCTGCGTTTCTCAACACTCAAAGATATGCTTCACCATCCATCCATCATTTACCGCTTTTCCGGGTCGGGTCGTGGGGGCAGCAGTCTAAGCAGGGAAACCCAGACTTCACTCTCCCCGGCCACTTCGTCCAGCTCTTCTGGGGGTGTTCCCAGGCCAGCCAGGAGACATAGTCTCTCTAGCGTCCAGGAGGCATCCTAATCAGATGCCCGAGCCACCTCATCTGGCTCCTCTCGATGCGGAGGAGCAGTGGCTCTACTTTAAGTCTTTCCCGAATGACCGAGCTTCTCACCCTATCTCTAAGGGAGAGCCCAGCCACCCTGCAGAGGAAACTCATTTCAGCCACTTGCACTCATGATCTCATTCTTTCGGTCAGTACCCACAACTCATGACCATAGGTGAGGGTAGGAATGTAGATCGACTGGTAACTTGAGAGCTTTGCCTTTTGGCTCAGCTCCTTCTTCACCATGACAGACCGATGCAGCGCCCGCATCACTGCTGACGCCGCACCGATCCGCCTGTCGATCTCCCGTTCCATCCTTCCCTCACTCATGGACAAGACCCCGAGATGCTTAAACTCCTCCACTTGGGGAAGGACTCTCTCCATGGAAATGGTGACAAAGAGCAGCCCTGGCGGGGTCCAACCCTCAACGGAAACGAGTCCGACTTATTGCCGCCCATGCGGACCAGGCTCTAACACCGGTCATACAGGGACCAGACCGCCCTTATAAAGCAGCCCGGCACCCCATACTCCCAGAGCACTCCCCACAGGACTCCCCGAGGGACACGGTCGAATGCCTTCTCCAAGTTCAAAAAGCACATGTAGACTGGTTGGGCAAACTCCCACGCACTCTTCAAGACCCTGGTGATAGTACAGAGCTGGTCCATTGTTCCACGGCCAAGGCAAAAACTACACTACTCCTCCTGAATCCGAGGTTCGACTATCCGACGGATCCTCCTCTCCAGCACCCCTGAACAGACCTTACCAGGGAGGCTGAGGAGTATGATCCCCTATAGTTGGAACACATCCTCCGGCCCCCCTTCTGCCAATCCATAGGCACCGCACCCGATGTCCACGTGATGCTGTAGATACGTGTGTGTCAACCAGGACAGCCCTGCAACATCCAGAGCCTTGAGTAACTCTGGGCGGATCTCATCCAACTCCCCAGACTCTTCTCATTGGAAGGCATGTCAGTGGGATTGAGGAGGTCTTCGAAGTATTCCTTCCACCGACCCACAACGTCCCGAGTTGAGGTCTGCAGCGCACCATCCCCACCATAAACAGTGTTGATGCTGCATCGCTTTCCCACCCTGAGCTGCCGGATGGTGGACCAGAATCTCCTTGAAGACAGAAGTCGTTCTCCATGGCCTTGCCAAACTCCTCCCATACCCATTTGGACTCAATGTCCCCCGCCTCCCCCGGGACATGAGCGAAGTTCTGCCGGAGGTAAGAGTTGACAGGGGATTCCGCCAGACGTTCCCAGCAGACCCTCACTATAAGCTTGGGCCTGCCAGGTGTGACCGGCCAACCCACCACCAGGTGGTAATCGGTTTACAGCTCCGCCCCTCTCCTCACCTGAGCGTCCAATACATGCGGTCGCAAGTCCAATGACACGACCACAAAGTCGATCATTGAACTGCGGCCTAGGGTGTCCTGGTACCAAATGCACATAAGGACACCCTTATGCTTGAACATGGTGTTCATTATGGACAATCCATGATGAGCACAGAAGTCCAATAACAAAACACCACTCGGGTTCAGATCGGGGGGGCCGTTCCTCCCAATCACATCGCTCCAGATCTCACTGTCATTGCCCATGTGGGCACTGAAATCCCCCAGCAGAACAAGAGAGTTCCCAGGAGGAGCGCTTTCCAACACCCTTTCCAAGGACTCCAAAAAGGGTGGGTATTCTGAATTGCCGCTCGTTTGGCGCATAAGTACAAACAACAGTCAGGACCCATCCCCCCACCCAAAGGCGAAGGGAGGCTACCCTCTCGTCCACTGCGGTAAACCCCAATATACAGGCGCCCAGCCAGGGGGCAATAAATATGCCCACCCCTGCTCGGCGCCTCTCCCTGTGAGCAACTCCAGAGTGGAAGAGGGTCTAACCCCCCTCAAGGAGACTGGTTCCAGAGCCCAAGCCGTGCATCGAGGTGAGCCTGGCTATATCTAGTCGGAATTTCACAACCTCGCGCACCAGCTCAGGCTCCTTCCCCGTCACAGAGGTGACATTCCATGTCCCTAGAGCTAGATTCTGTAGCCGAGGATCAGACCGCCAAGGTCCCTGCCTTCAGCCACTGCCCAACTCGCACTGCACCCGACCTCTTTGGCCCCTCCTACAGGTGGTGAGCCCACTGCTGCAAGTAGTCATTGATAGCAGGCCTGGCATTCAGGAACCAGTTGAATCCAAGGCCATAGTACAAAGATGAATTATCTGGATATGGAAATCAAAACCAGGATGCCTTAGCAATCAAAAGAAAATGCATAAGGTTTGATGAGTCACCATTATTTTTTTTTTCTCTAGGTACGGGCAGCCATCTTGGTGAAATCATTAATTAGCTGAATGTTCTGCCTGGTCATTTAACTGCCAAGGAAGATGAGGCCATTTTACAGGATCAGCTACAAGCACCGTCCCCTTAAGATGTTAAGATGACCACTAGGATTGAGTCACACATCTTCCACATCTCCCAGATCACCACATCTACACCCCATTGAATCTCTGTGGGACGTTTTGGAGTGCTGAGCGCACAAGATTTCCACTTCCTTAACTCCTTAGAGACGTGCAGGTTTTGCTTCTTCGTGATTGGTCCTACTACAAACAGTTCAAGACTTGCATGACGGCATTCCCAGAAGGACTGACACTAGTTTGAAGGCAATGGGTGGTCCTTGAGGGTAATGTATTGTTAGATGTTTCTATTACAAGTATAGTGACATTAATTTGCGTTATAGGCCAATAATGTCCTCAATTAGTAATGTTTCGCACCTGACAAATTATATTTAAATTTAAAAATATTTTTATCATGTTTTGTGCATTATATGCTACGTTTGTAATGTCTATTTTAGAAAAAAGAAAACACAGAAAACGTCAAGATATAATTGTATACAAATATTAACATCTTTCAAAAGTTTTCATGTTACTTTGCATATTTTACTAAGATTGCAGCCTTATTTGCAGTTTGACTGCCAGCAGAGCGATTTGCAGCCGTGACGACTCAATAAATAAGATGTGAAAACTAACATGTTAAGAGAAATATTTTAAGAGACTATAAAAGTCAACATGAGTAAGCAGCTGTTCCTGAGTTAATGCACTGGTGATTTTCAACCCTTAAAGATAAGTGGAGAAACTAGTTATTTGCACAAGTTTAACATTTTCGTTGCTTTCAACAATGGAAACAAAATTAAAGTGTTTTATGAGCTATGAACAACACACAGACAGTAATATGTATACATTGAGTAATAAATATTACATATAAAACCTTGTAATATGAGTTAGGCACTTTTACTTTTGTTACTATCAGTCCTTCTCACATCAGAGCAAACGGCAGCCGGGGTCATATTATCTCACAATGTAACATGCAACTGCAGATAATAACGTACTACAGGTACTTACTTGGGAAGCGACAGCTATGTGGTCAGGATCATGGCCTCCAGGGACAGTGAGTGGGGGTGGGG
>JAODJX010000120.1:649661-669455 GCA_026776945.1 Isichthys henryi | reverse complement strand
TTAAAATTACAGAGATAATGGTTAATGCTAAATATAGCGCAGTCTGTGGTACATTGATAGAATTCTATATAAAATTAGATATCCAAACATTAAAGGACACAGAAGCTTAACATCCCTCCATCCATCTTCCAACCACTATGCAAGTATAGGGTCGTTTTGCAGCCTCAAGTCCGTCCCAGGCAGCATAGGGCATAAAGCAGGGGTACATTCTGGAGAAGATGCCCCATTTACCTACAGCTAAGGGTACAACTGGCAGACCCTTGAGGCTACAGATCCAGTGTGAAGCAAAGACACAAATTTGTACTTTTTCTGACAGTGAAGTCCATCACAAGACACACATTCTATGAACAATTCAGAAATGCCAATTGACCTAAGTGCATGTCTCTGGACTGTGTGAGCACACTGACACAGCGTGGGATGAGCGTGGGCCAAACCCTGCACATACAGAGTGGGGGGGCGGAAATCAGACCTCGAACGCCAAAGGTGTGAGGCAAGAAAAAATGTCCGATGTGCCAGCCAGAACCTCATACAGCGGATCATAATACCAGGTTCCACCGGCCTGGTCCCACACTTACCGACAGCAGGTCATTCTCCTCCAGGTCCAGGTTTGGCAGCATCTGGCTTAATGTTCTATCACCTGCCCAGTTTGGAGAATAGGCGACGGCGCTCTCTGCCGGCCAGTCTTCTTCTGGCGGAAGACCGATGACTCTGAGGGAAAGGCAGGGCAGCTACAATAGACAGACTGACATGTGGCTGAGGCTGACCCAAGACAACATACTCGACATACCAATATACACACGTAGACAACACTGGTGTTCAGCACTGGTGTTCAACACTGGTGTTCAACACTGGTGGGATCACTCTGCCGACCTAGGGATTTAAACTTGCAACCTTCTGGGTCTCTCTCTCTCTCTCTCTCACACACACACACAAACAAATATATAAATAAACAAATAAACAAAGGACTTACTCAATAATTTTTTGCAGCTGCTGTACCTCAGAAAGGCAACAAAACAATGGCCTGTCAGACACAAGTAGGAATACGATGAGGTCATAGGCAAGGTACTCCATTCATCCATCGTTAATAAGCTTAAAAAAGAACAATTTCTGTATTTGCTTCAAATATCATGGAAAGCGTCAAAGCAACCCAGGTCATAAGATACTATGTGAATAGAAAGTCCTTGGTGAGCACCACACAGTGATGGGCAAAATGATACTTATGAACCTTCTGATGTATTTTTTGACTCCACTAGATGGTGCTGTCTATTCAAAAAAGGGCTCAAAGCATATCCCAAAGCAAGCCAAGAGTGCCATCTAGTGGGGTCAAACAATACAGCAAATGGTTCATGAAGCTTCATTTGCCCATCACTAGCACCACACCAACATAACAGCCTGCTGGGCTACTTCGGGACTTGCATCAGGGATCACTTTTGCTTACCTCAGGAGGAAGAACTCCGCAAAAATGCACCCTGAGCTCCACATGTCTACGGAGGACGTGTAGCTGGAGTGGAGCAAGACCTCAGGTGCTCTGTACCACAGCGTCACAACCTGGAGGCAAGCAGACTGCATTTTACCGTAACCAATGCATTCCGCAGCCTCTAAACGCATGCAGTAAATGTAAATATGATGTAATATCACGTCTCTCCAGTTTATACCACTCATCACTAAGTTCTTGAGAAGTCTTCAAAAAGCAATGCAAAATTAGCACATTGTATATGAATGTCTTGTCCTCTAAAAATTGTAAGATGTGTTCATGCTTTAATTTACTTTTCTGTTTTCATTTACAGACCACTTTTAAAACAACAGGAGTTGAACCCAAAGTGCGGTTCAAACTATATACCAAATCGCACAATGAGACAGAACTAAATTAAAGTAAGAATTTAAACAACCACTGTGCCCCCAATTTAAACAAAGACAATTGAAAAATATTTTAACTTTTTTTAAATAAGATAAAAAGGGATGAAAAACTCTGACACTGAATTAAAAGCCAGGGAATAAAGGTGTGTTTTAAGACGAGATTTAAAAACAGGTATCAAAGGGGCCATCTTAGCATTTGGGGGTAAACCATTCCACAGTTTAGGGGCCACGTTTATGACTATGTCACAAAGACATATCCATCCATAGCCACTTATTCATCACCAGAAACCCACCTATCCTAGAGCTTATCCCAGAAAAAGCAAGGTTCAAGGTAGGAGACACTCTGGCTGGCATTCCGGTCCCTCATAAGGTGACATGCCCACATTACAAAGAGAAGTACCAGACAGATGGAACTGCAGGCCAAATTCGGACGGGCACTGCCAGACTCACACACGGCGTCAGGGCGATGCGGCTGGTGTAGATGCGTGCCAACCCAAAGTCCGCTATCTTCACCCGACCTTGGCCGCTGATGAGCACGTTGGCCGGCTTGAGGTCACGGTGCACCAGCATGTTGACGTGAAGGAAGTCCAGGCCTTGCAGCAGCTGGACCATCAGGTTCTGTGCAAACAAACATAAGTGGGGGAGCGGAACCACACCATCACCTCTGCTCTCCGAGACCTACCATGTTCTGGTGTGTGCCAGTGGGGCAGGACAAGAGGAACCAGCTGGCCAGGTTCACCCCAATCATGATTCAAGAAAATGACTTCTGTGCATCTCCTAAAAATGAATATTCAATATATTGCTAGCAAATTTGCTACCTGCTCTAGCTACATGACAGGAAAGTCTGGTTGACACAAACTCTGTCATAAAGCCGCACTTCTCAGTTGAAGGCTGAATAATTTTTTTGCCATAATTAAAATATATAATCGAATATTTATGACCCACACTGATTTAAGAAACAGATTAAGAAGCTGAGGCTCACCTTAATCATCTCTTTGCTTAAGCCTGTATGTGGGGCTTTAGCCAGGAACGTTGACAAGTCCTGATCAACGTATTCAAACACCAAAGTCAAATCCAAGCTTTTTTTCCAGGTAGCTGATACATTTAATAACCTGTAACATCAATCACCTCCAGTTCAGTATTGAGCTACAGTATTTTGGAATTCCACACAGTTAAAGGTAGTTCAGACAAATATTTAATGAGAGTAATGCAACTTTGTAAGAAACCAATGGGGGAAAAAAACAGTCTTTTACGGAGAAATAGGCAAATTTAGGTGTAATTCATAAGCGTAATCTGGATATCTAGTCCTGACTCTGTTATAGAAATGAAAATCTGCTTTTATAAAAACTGTTTCTGAAAAAAAAATAGTTTTATGATACAGTCATATTCCACAAATCTCACCCAAAGAGTGGCATCAATAATTGCTCTGCCATTAATCTATTTATAACTCTCAAATTACTTTAGATTCTTCCTCTCATTATCTGCGTTGAAAGATCAACAAGTGGTTCAGTCCTCCAGAAACAAGACATTTATGGCAGCATACAAGCTCTGGTCCATTTTTCACTACTGCTGACATTTGCCCGGCAAAATCATTTAAAATTCTCTGGGTCTTTGGTTGCTTAGATCACACTACAAATATATTGATACCTTAAAATAATATGAGCTCGTATTCCATTTTTTTAAAATGACTTACTTTACGATATTAGGGTGGTTGAAAAACTCAATCTTTTTCAACAGCGCCACCTCTCTGATCATGAAAGCAGGAATCCCGCTTTCAGAGTCTACCGGAATGTTCAGCTTCTTCACCGCTACGAGGCGCTGCGGGTCCTTTATCGCCCTGGCTTTGTAGACTTTGCCGTAGGCCCCTTCTCCAATTTCCACCAAAATTTCATAATCCCCAGACTGGTCTTCCATATTTCCCAAATTATATGGAGGAGATAGATCAGAACTGTAAACAGATTATCCAACAATTATGCATAACATTAGTATACATAATCACTTAAAATGCAACTTGAAATAAACTTAAAAGTTTGCTTTCCAAAATTAAATACTATATATTGCACGCGAATTATACTGCACTTAAAAGCGTGGACACGATGTAAAAAGACATGGCGTACTCTTTACTAGATCTGCTTTATATGACAAACACTTAACATGGCAGTACAGTTAACTTCTAGTTTGTAAATATACTTGCCGTAAGAACAATCGTGTTTAAATCGCCATAAGATACTTTTTTTCACAGGCTTGGTATGCTATGTTGACAGCAATGGACCTGAAACAACCTCTCATATTGTAAGTCTAAACAGCGGTGGCTGTAGATAAATTGCTCTTACACTTTTAGTAATACAACATTTATAAGGCATAAAAATACAGATAGCTGTATAAAACAGATAAATCGATTCAGACCTGCTCTGTTAGGCCATACAATACCACCGCCAGTCCTTCAGTCGTTTTCATTAAGCTAAAAGAGCAGTTTATGCATGTTTACAGATACCGGTAACCGGTGTGCATCTTCTTACGCCGAGACAGACTTGGGAACAATTTATTCGTTTGGCATTGGCATTTATTAATTATGCGCGTCATGTAAATCAGATCAAACCGCCCGAAAAGGAACCAAGAATCCAATTGTTGCAGTGGACGCAGTTTGCTTGCTGATTAAAGTGGCCAAACGAACTTAACACGGAAAATCTGCACCACTTCGAAAAACATCACTGTGTCCGTTGGATCGCTGGATGCTTTTATAGTGCACAAGGGAGAAGACTGGTAATAAATATCGTGACTGTCATATCAGAATTGCAATGATCTAGTCATTCGATTATGTAAAATTTAACTCAGAAACATTCGCATAGATAATAAGCAACAGAAACTGGTTAAAAAAAATTATTAAAATATGTTTAATCTTGTTAGAATGTCCGTTTTGCCCGTTGATTTTATGAATACAAAGGTTGGACAATGTAACTGAAACGCCTAGTTTTAGAAATTAGAATCCAATAATTTATTAGTAATTTGTAGGTCCCCCTTTAGCGGCCAATACAGCATCAGTTCGTCTTGGGAATGACAAGTCCTGCAGTGTCCAGAGTGATTTTGAACCCCAAAGTGGCTCAATAATGCTCAGATCTGGTCACTGTACAGACCGTGGGAGATGTTCAACTTCACTTTCATGTACATCAGACCACTGTGTCCCCAATATTGCTGTGAATATTGGGGCATTATCATCTTCAGGGTGCAGTGTTTGAACCACTGACTGAGCGTGGTCCTCCAGAATGGCTCAGTAGTCCTTGACAGTGATGCGTCCATCCAGATCAAGTAGTGGGCCTAGGTAATGCTATGATATTACAGCCAAATCATCACTGATCCACCTATCCCACATTAAACCAGAATAGTAGTCAACTTATAACCAAATCCAACCAGAGATATGAAACTTACCTGTTGTAAAAACTGAGAAAGAACTTCAGTTACAAGACAAGTGCGGAAGTTTGCTGACATCATTCCCGTCCTTGGACATGTGTCTCTCTGCAAAATAACAGTAACTATTATGCCAAGCAAGAACGAGGCCAAAAAAAAACTATTTATTTGGTTTCCCATTGCGCTCAAAAACTCTGACTGGGGCACTGATATTACAAAGGGAGGCGGAGCATTCACAAGATTTCGGGTAGATACACGGGCGAGTCACTATAGCTAAGTGTAGCATCCAAATGCCTTGATATAACAGAGTCAATCGTAAAACAAGAAAATGCACAAACGGCAGGCAGAAATAGGAGTGTTAACCAAATTCAAGGTACCCCGTCAAGGGCGTAACCTGAACTGAAATGCATCGAATTTTCATGTCACAAACCATAAAGCACAACTAGCTACATAGGTAGAGAAAAATTAAGGACTGCTAATTGCGAAACACTTCTCATTCAGATCAAGGACCAGGGTCCCGCTGGACACATCTCTTCCAAGTAACAGAAATGAACATTATTTTTTTACTTTTGCTCCTAGGGTTCCCACTCACTTCCCATTTTAAAATAATTCCACAGTTTTCCAGACCGTGCCAAGGGGCGGTGACGGTAAGAGTTGTCGGGAGAGGTGCTGGAACCGGCAGTTTGCCAAGTGGACACCCCCCCACCTCAAAAGATTTCCCCTTCTTGCCCTTCCCAGGATTCGCAACTGACTTTGCATTTTGGAGCCATAGGGTGGGGGGGCTGGTAAAGGCCGTTGGCCGGGAGGGGGCCCTTTTTTCAGTCTGGGTAATTAAAGCACTCCTGCCTACATCAGTACTTCTTGCTGCAGATTAATCAAGCGCACGCCCCACAGACACACCCCCACTCCTGGGTTTGGGACGCGGCTCTTCAATGTTTGCCCAGTGCGCACACTGGCACTGACGGCTCCCCTCGGTGATTTCATCAGAAACATTCATAAGTAAATTCAGATGCTTTCTTGGAACAGATAATACGCCAATTTCTGGAAGCACGCAAAACCTTCCATACTCTTTCCTCCTTCCAAACTTATCCAGCCTTGGAAAACACCAAATTCAATTTGCATACTTTTCCATTCTGCGCAGCAACCCTGTACCACATTATTTTGTTTTATACAAAATTAATGGACAACCGCCACCGCAGAAATTTTAAATGTGGCCAAATAATCTTCCCACGAGCGTCTCACATCCCATATGGCACAGAATTCCAAATTCCAAGGGAAAGCGGTACTCAGGCTTCGGCAAATCCTGGAGTGACAGCTGGCTCGATTTGTCACAGAAAAAGAGCAGAAATGGCAAAGCAAAAATCTAGATCTAGTTACTGGACAACATTGGAAAAACGACATTATTCTCACAGGCAGAAAAATTATTACCTGATACTGCCTCAGACACTGTAAACCCCCTCCAACCTTGCAGGACGAGGGAGCTTTGAGAGTCTGCACAAGGTACAAGTCACACACCAGCTCCAAATGCAGAAGACGACGTTAATCAGTGACGAGTCCACTTAGTAAATTTACGAAAGTAGTTCAGTTCTGTTGGGCTACAATCTAGAAGTAATATTCAACAGACTGCAAACTGTGCATGACTGTATTTAGGCATAAAACCTAAATATCAGACATGCAGGAACACAAACATATAATATTAAATTGATTGCCCAAAATATGCAGTCTAGTTTGTGGGTATGTAACAGGTTACATTTTTAGCGTTCATTTACCCTTTTAGTCATTTTGGTTCATTTTCTTTACAACCAGGAGCGATCTTTGCTCACTGGTAGGTGTTCACCTGCGTGATCCATCCAAGAAACCCAGATGTTGTTAGAAAAACCAGCACACCGTGTTATCCCTGAGGACTGGGACTCCCCACGTCCATATTTAGGTAAGCACCAGTACTCGTAAGTCATACAGAAGGTCAAGGCAAAAAAAGGGTAAGTCCCAATGGTCAGATGTCACATGACTGCCTTTGTGTCAGGAAAGCATGCGGAGTCCCGACACCAGTTCTAGCACCTTAGACCTCTTGCCACTGGGGGTGCTGTGGGGCTTCTCTATGCCATACAGATGTTCCAAGAAGCTGTAGAGAGAGGACAGCTGTATGGGGTAGTCCAGGTTGAAGATCTTCAGGAACTTGAAGAGCTTGTCCACGGCACTGCTTAGGCTGCCCTCAGGCAGAGTCAAAGCGACCCGCTCAGCGGGAGCCAGGATGTAGAGCTGACGGCCAGGGGCATCAAGGGGGCCAACGCTAAGGATGTAGGGCCTCGCCGGGCTGCCAGTCGCCTCCGCAGTTGGGTCACGGAATAGTGTTGACACTTTGGTGTCCATCTGGCAGAGAAGGACAAGAAGTGAAGTGAGACAAATGGCATAAAACAAGCGACAGAAGAAATTGAACCTCAAAAGCCACAATGGGCAGGACTCTTCTGGAGTAATCTGCTTCCCGATTGGTTAGAAAATGCTGCAACTGACAGCACATATTAATCCCACCCACTGTGACGCTCAAACAATCATTTTTCCATGGAGCACTACACTGCCCAAAACTTGTGGTCCCTCTTATTAACTAGATGCTGTCAGAACTACAACAATGTATCCTGTGGATGGTCCCGTCACCCCCTCCCCCCCATCTAATCCCTGCTCCTCCCACACCCCCCAACCACTACAATCTATAGCCCTCCTAAACACTTTCCCAACATTGTGTGACTTGTCTCAATGTAAACAGCATCTCTGGCCATCCTTTTATCTGACATAACTACACAGTGCTACTTCATTTTTGGTGTGATTTGTCTCAAAATTTCAGATCTTTGCCCTTACAATAAGTCTGGAAAAGATCCATCAAATACTTCTTGAGTTATCACACTAATGAAGTAAGTGTCAATGGTGGCAAACCAGTCCCAAAACCACTGGGGAATACAATTATGGCAAACTTTCTTGTGGTACTCTTGTATATAAACATCACCCTCTATATGAAGAGGTCAAGCCGTCATGAACATGGACTGGCTTATGAAGGCACTCAGGTTTCTTAAGGCAGAACCCAACCGCGCATACTCACAGGGACGAGGTCCACCAGGTAGTGGATCGTATGCCTGCTGGCAGACTTGATGGTCTGAGAGGCTCTGCCGGTGCCAGATGGGGGTAGGAGAAGCACCAGCACTTTCAGCATGGTGAGGGTACAGGAATCTGCAGAAGTGGGGCGACAGAGATATGAATGTTATGTCAACGAGCAGCTATCTCAGCTACCCAGATCTTCAAAGCTCCCTTTCACTGGGTCAGGCAGCATAACGGGTAAATGACGACTCTGACGGACCAATTGTACGCCGAGACGAACAGCTGAGTGCTCCAGGCCTGGAGTGGTCAGTGATACAGTGAGCAATAAAGACACTTCACAATAATCCAATCTCCAACGTTTGCTGAAGACCATTTTCTAAAACAGGTCTCTTAGGCTACATTTCAGATTGGACTTGATTAACGGACTGGAGATTCCCAGGGAAATCACATGCCACTCAATGCTATAATAAAATGGAACTTTCCCCCAGTGTCATTATGAAATATATTCTTACCCCAATCAATAGAGTTTTATAATTAGATAATGGGAGGCATGAAATGGGATGGGACTTTAGAAATTATGAAAAGAAAGTTCTAGAAAGAGACAACCATCTCGCTTATGTAGAGCAGTGTTTCTCCATCCAGTCAACGTTTTTGCTCCCCCTCACCTCCCTTTCAGTCCACATTTTGAGACGTTTTGAGGGAGCAAAAATGTGGATCGTCTGGAGCACATGCTAGGACCAGGTAGAGAAACATTGATGTAAAGATTTTAAAACAGGGTTCCCCAATTCCGGTCCTGGAAGGCCAGTCTACCACGCAATTTAAAGACTTTCCTTCTCAAACAAAACATATTCAGCTCATCAGCTAATCACCAAGTTTAGTAGGTGTGTTTGAGCAGGGAAACCTGCAAACTGTATTACAGACCGACCCTCCAGGACTGGAATTGGGGAACTCTGTCCTAAAGTGATTCATGCATTCCTGCTGACCTTCTGGTTGTGAGCTGGCCTGCTGCAACAGCTCGGCGACTTCCGGGGGACCCTCCCGCTCGGCAATCTGCCGCACCCTGGGCACCACATGCGACGACCACTTGGACAGGAAGGCATCTCCCTTTCCTGGGAACATCTTCTCAAATTCCAAGTCAATCTGGATGCAGACGTGCAACAGATTAATGAGCATTTGGACCATGACTACACATCTCACTGGCAGTCCGGTTTTCAGCACTCGGGCCATTTTCTTGGCAGTGGGACCTACCATGGAGGGGACGTCCAGGAATCGTGGGTACTCCGCCAAAACCGCGCCCATGCTGGGTCGCTCACTGCTCATCCACTTCCTGCGGGCGGCAAAGGTGCACTCCATGGCGGCACGGATCGTGGGCAGGTTTTTGGTCAGCGGGCTCGTCCTTTTCAGCAGTGCCACCCACTTGCGGGTTTCCTCGGCACCCTGTGCCCCCTTCGGCGCTGGAGCCTGGCTCACCAGGCCCAGTTCAGCTCGCCGGCGCTTCAGAACATACTTCTTCTTGTCGGCCTCGAGCGTCCGCCGGAAATTACGCAGCCGTGTCTCGATGTACCCAGTCCGTGACACCGGGTCATACAGATGCTCCTGTGTTTCACCCCAACACAAGGGGGGGTGGGCACAATAACAGAGAGAACAGTGGCGGTGTGAAGCTGTATCCTACTCTGTCAGCCAGGGGATGAAGGTGCTCAGATCTTAATTTGTTTTTGTAGCAAGATCTAAATCTCTTTACTAAAGTGTAAATCTCTGCAGCTACAAATATTTACCTAATTGATATTCTGAGCCATTACTACAAAATTCTATACTAGAATTCCCCTGAAATTCTTTGCATTGTTACAGTTTATAGTGATCTATTATTTACTGCTAGTCAATGTATTTATTGCTGTCTACATGTATTTTACTGTCTAAATGTGTGACATCCTTTTGTAAACCTACAATTTCCTTTGCCATTAATATAGTATCTAACTGCCCATCTGTATTTTAAGGATGTTTTACGAGTATTAGCAAAATTTCAAAACTGTGAAATTTGTTAGTCTGTTTCTATAAATAATACTTAAAAAGTCTGATTCCAGATCCTGATTCCACAGAAAACACCCAGCTTTCTGCAGGCTCAGCTTCTCCATTTCTCACTGAAATTCTTTGACAACTACTGTTAAGTCAAAGCTCATTTGTCTGCACATTATAAATACATTACTGAACAAAGAATATGGGAAAACGTGAGATGTAATTGGCTGGTTCTGAAGGCAGTGGGAGGTGGGGCTGATCGGCTGGTTCCGGAAGGGCCTGACTCACAACGCCATTGATCCCAGCATAGGGCACACACAGCCGGAGGCTGGGAAAGAGCTCCACAATGTGCTCCGCCAGCATGGTCTTCTGAGCTGAGGTGGGATAACTACAGAGATGGAGCAAAGGGCTGCAGTCAATGGGATCAGCACACAGTGCCTAGTTACAGTAAATATATCACTTTTTGCGTCATGCAGGTGTTTTTCCTCCTATAATAATATACAGAAGCAGTGGCAGCCAGAAAAAAGCAGAGAGGCCTAAAAGGAAGAGACAAACAAGGAACAGCAATGACATCACAAAAAAGGCTTGAAAATCCACATTATGAGGGACTATCGGTTGCTGTCAATCAAGTTTAACAGATTTCTCATTGGTGACTTTTTTTTTGCTCCTGCGGGGTTAAACTGGGCTTTTATTGAATGGCACATACGGGTTAGGCCCATCTCATAAAAGGATTTTAAAGTGACGGCCAAATAAAGCTTCATGAACCATTTTCTATATTTTTTACACCACTAGATGGTGCTGTTTGCTTTGGGGTATGCATTGAACCCTTTTTTGTATAGAGAGCGCCATCTCCTGGTGTCAGAAAATACAGCAAATGGTTCATGAAACTCCATTCGGCCATCGCTAGGGTTTTTGAAGCCTTGTTTCTCTCTCTGTTGCTATGTGGAGCGGAGCGGGGGGGGAAGAGCCGTACAATCCAAACTCGTCCATGATGAAGGACACGGCAAACTTGATGAGCTTTCGGCGTGAGAGCTCGCAGAGGCAGCCGTCGCGCTCATACTCCCGCATCACCTCCGGACAGAGTCGCTCTAGCCAGAGACGGAGTTGTTCCAGGTAGTTCTGCGGGCCAAACTCCACAGGGGGCTCGTCGGCACCATGACCCTCACTCTGGGGCTGAAAGAGAGGACAGCATGGGCTATGGAGTGGCTTAGCCTCGGAGGAAACCCCACAGGCGCCCAAACACGGGGCGTTACTCGGTATGTGTGTATGAGACGATTCAAAGATGAGGCCCTCCTGGGCAGCTCAGTACCATTGAAATCTCATCATTTCCATATTCTCTGTTCATCAGTGCATTTATAATGTGCGGACAAATGAGTATTGCATTGACGGTAGCTGTTAAAGCCACTGTGCCCATTATTAGAAGGTCGCTGGTTCAAGTCCCGGTCTCGGCATAACAGTCACTTGTCCATGGGCCCTTGAGCAAGGCCCTTAACCCCCAGCGCCAGGGGTACCGCACACTGACTGACCCAGCGCTGTGACCCCCAAGCTATGAAGGGCGATATGGGGGTCAGCAAAGAGAATAGTTCCAGTGTAGCTGTACATTGTGCAAATGGCAAATAAACTTATTCACTCATTCATTCTTTCACTCACTTCCTGCTTATCCTGTGCAGGGTCGTGGGGGTCTGGAGCCTATCCTGGAAGCTACGGGTGTAAGGCAGGGAACAACCCAGGCTATTTTCATGTTTTGTGAAGGTAGGCAGATGGAGGTTTGAAAAGGCGACCTCACATGATGACTGGCTTAGCAAAGGCCTTTATTCAAGATAGCCTGCTATGTTTACAACATTACCAACTGACGCAGAACAAATATCAATGAAACGTTTATTTTAAGCGGGGTCCTCCAATGAACAACATCAGTGTCATTTCTGGAATTTGAGCCACATTCTCATCATGTGACTGACCTCCCTGCCACACTGCTAAACAAGAAGCTGGAAACGGCGTAGCTAGGTGGAAGTTATATTTAGCAGATCCGCACACCACCCACCTCGCCAGCAGGGGGCAGCACTGCCGTCTCAGCCACGTTGGAAGAACTCTGTGCCTCAGGCGTTTCTTTCTTGATGCTTGCCGGGCTGAACTTCGTCAAGCGGTCCTGGACAGCAGGTGTGTCTGGCTGGGGCAGCTCCTCCTCCTGCGGCACTGTGATGATCCTGAGGTCGCGGTCATGCATCAGGTAGTCTTCGGCGTCTGGGGGCGACAGGGCATCCCGTCAGATAGCTCACAGCCACCGAGAACAACACTCACCCAGAAAACTAAAAAGGTAAAAAAAAAAATGCCCTCTGACATCTGCCTGTTTCAATGTCAGACACCATCTTTTCACAATTACGTATTAATGTTAAAAAGTTTCCAATTTTCTAATGTACTGCCTTATCTACTTCGAGACATGTTTTAAAGCAGTGTATCCCGATCCAGTCCTCGTGGAACCACAGACAGTCCATGTTTTTGCACCCTCCAAACTCCCCGTAGGGAGCAAAAATGTGGACTGTCTGGTAGGGAGCTTGGAGGAAGCAAAAACATGGACTAACAGTGGGTCCCTGAGGAGCAGATTGGGAAACATTAGGCAACAGCATCAGATAATAAGGGCACACAAAAAAATAAATAATAAAAAATAATTTCACTGCTTACAGTGTGCAGTCCCGCCCTCATCTATGAAGGACAGGCCCTCACTGTGCTCCACCTTGTACACTTTGTTCATCAGCTCCCAATCTTCTGGAAGTCCCATGTCCTGTCCCTCCTCAAAGTCCTCCACCCTGGCTCCAGTTGAATCCATGTCAAAGGGGTCAGAAAACACTCCAAAGTCAGCCTGTTCGTCGTGCGGGGGGTCTGGGTCCCCTCCATGGAGGTGAGGTTTCTGAGTACCGAAGTTCGACCGATTCGTGCTCCTTGCGGTCTTACCCACAACCCCAAAGTCCATCTCAGCAGCCCCCTGGTCACCACCACCCCCCACCTTCCATTCTCCACCTGTCGCCTCAAGTCGCAGCTTCAGGCTCTGAGTCCCACTACTGTCCGGGGCCCGGGCCCCGTGGAGGAACCCCAGCCGCTGACCCAGGAGCCGGACTGTCTCGCACAGAACCGTTTCGACCGCTGTCCGGACCGCCTCCTCAATGGTCCCACCCAGCTGCTCTCTGAGAAATCCGACCGACAGGTGCAGGTCTACTTCATAGTCGCCTAAGCCTCCCGCTGCCATTGTTCCCCCTGGTGTCTCTCCCTGCAGCTCACAGCTTTACTAACAGAAGAGTCAGAGGAAAACAGTAAAACAGAGACCTCTTAAGGAAACTGCTGGGAACAAGATCCTGTTAGTCAGCTAACTATATCCATGCATTAAGGGAGTGTAAGATAACGCCAATTACACTTGTTTAAATTCCATAAAACATGTATATCTGTACAAAAACTTACAACTGTAAGAAGCTGTGATCGTCGACTTGCTCGCTAAAAACCTGTACAGATACAGAATACAATGGAAATAACTCAAATGGAAATTCGTGATGCTATACTCAATGTAGACGAGCGACAAGATTACATATAAGCAAAGACGTGGAGTGCATAGAAATGTCCTGAGAAAAACCAGTTAATGTTTATAGTTAGCTGACTAACATGCTAGCTGCGTGGTTGGGCCGTGGGAACTTTTTCAGCATCAGAATCATCAGACGTGACTGCCAGTGACAATATGTCAATGATCCGCACCGAGGAACCCTATCGGTTAATAAAATGCAGCGCAGAGGTTCCGCGATTACGGCCACGCAAGACAAGGGACCGTTCATAACACAGATGATAGCTCAAAGATGCTCCTGCTAACCAGTTAGCGAATAGCGTTATAACACAAGAAAACACTCAACCTTTTCGAGTCCCGGGACCTTTTAACTTAAAACCAACCAGTTCGCCGATCGAAAATGAAAAAAACACTACGAGCATCCATTGCATTTAAGAAATTAAACGCAGATGTCCGAACGATAAAAAAATACCTTACTTCTATTTAACAGCGGCGCACAAATAATACGTCCCCTATTACGTCATAGGTTCGTGCACCTGATTTTGTAGTTCTTCAGAAATTCCACTCATAGATGATGCGACAGACAAAACGCTGTTTAGGAAAAAACATGCAAATGGAGAAAAAATAACCTCCTTGGGTTTTCGGTTTTTTTCAGACGTGACGTTTGCAGTGCATAAAGTTAAAAACAGTCACTGCAATCCTCGTAAAAAATAAGGCCCGAATCGGTTAACTGTCAAAGCATCGTCATGAATAAAATATTCGTTCGCAATTATTAATCAGTTTTACATAACTAACAAATGGTGTTAATGCGGATAAGATTTAAAAATATTTTTATAGGCTGCTTTTTCTTCCATAAAATTGGTAAGACAACCGTGGAGGGTAATTGAGAAAAAAGGTGCTGAAAGATCCGAAATCTAAATACGATTTAAATAGCCTATATATTTTACTTCATATGCACGTCCTTCAGCATCTCTCAGTACCCTAACACCTCACGCTACAGGCTTCCTCTAGACCAGTCAATGAATCACTTATGTAACACATTTGCCGTAATGTACGGACTAAATGTGGCTGTTTTGAATAAAACGCCTTCCATTTTCACCGTGGCGCTAACTGTTTTGCTTATTTAAGTGTAATGGCATGGGCAGCCATAAATGTATGAATAAAAAAAATCTGGCTCGACTTCTGTCCTCTATTTTCTCCTCGTCGACGCAAATAATCACCAGGCCTGCTCTAACAGAGCAACAACGCCCCCTACATGCTATACACGTCATAATACTTCTCAGAAGTCAGTGCCCTGAGAAGAAATACAATTAAATTTAGTGTAAAGAAAAAAATCACCGCCATAAAGTCAAAAAATTAGGGTGCAACAACTATGTGCAACTGCGCAGTCTTGCATCAATTTGCACCTGCATAAAAAGGGAAACAGCCATCCATCCATCCACCCACCCATCCATCAGCTTTGTGCCCTGTGCTACCTGTGGTAGCTTCCAGGTCCCATGTAACGCTGACCAAAGTCCGCTTTTATGTTTTATGTTTCGGCTGTCAAAGAACCAATAAATGGGAAACTGCGTCAACGTCTGCTGACACCGTGTCTCAATGACCCAAATGGACCTACACCAGGCCAGAAAAAATTTGTACAGAATTTCCCACTGTGATGCCCAGACAGACAGTTATGGTTGCTGATAGACATCTTTCCTCCCTGTAATACATCTTTAAATTAAAACTTCATTATACTTCCAAACCCAAAATCCTGCAAATGAAATACCTGCTTATGTTAATACCACCGAAGTCCTAATCTGAACGCTATTAAATTAACCAGCTACTAAATTATCCCTTGCAACCGACTGGAAAAATAAAAACAGCCTCAATAAATAAAAAAGAGCAAAAAAACAAAGCTTTTAAAATGTTAGCTACGGAAAGTACACCGAGTAGCATATAAACGTTTCGTGTAGTTTGTTTCCCAGATTTGAAATCAATAGCAGAAATTAAGATTCCTTTTTGGAAGTTATCCTCCAGTTGAGGCCACTGAAGCTCAACATCGGCAAAGACAAAGGAGCTGGCCTGAGGTGTCGGGAGGCTACTGCAAACTGACAGCAGCTCCCAGACACTCCGGCTGATGCACAATGGAAGAACATGCTACAAAACTGAGCATAATTTGATCACAAAGATATTACAGATAAAGTAAATTAACACTCGCAAACTGCATCATGCCTGTTATTTATATTCGAACGCTTTCCATTTCTGCTTATTTCCACTTCCATCGATAAAGGCGAAGCTTCCTTTCGCTGTAAGTCGGGAGGCCCAATGAAAAGCAACATCATTTGTTTGACTAGTCAATAACAGGACTTTTTACACTCCCGCTAAACTTCATAACGGACCGGTTATCCGGGTACCAGGTTAATTATTATAGGTAAGTAGTCGTATATTATCTCTTATAAATTACATTAATGGTGAAAAGGTGTACAAACAAGCAAACACTGTACGGAGAATAGCAAGCTGAAGAACCGGACTAACCGTCCTAAAGCCGCACTTCTGGCCACGCTATAGTTGCATACATTATGACCTGCTACATGCTTATTGACGTTACCTGACACCTTGATGAACAAGTCAATCATTTTAGAAGTTTCCTCTTTGAGGGCTTTTCTAATACTCTATTTAACTAAACTACACACTGAGCTTTAGCTATATCTAGTGCGCACCAAAGCTGCCAACTTTGGTCAACTGGCCGGAGATTTTCAATTCGAGACAAACATGTACACAAATGCACACGCATTTACATGTATGAAACAATCTTATTACCTTGTAAATAGTCTGTAGGGTTTGCAAACTACCCCCACGCCTTTGGTGTAGCTAGTCTTATGTTTATAATGGCACTGGGGATCATTTCTGCGTGCTGCCATCGCAATGCATGCATCCATCCAACGCTAATCCCAGGCAGAACAGGGCAAAAGAAAGACAGACCCTGGGTATAAGCGACAATACCGCCCTTCTTTTGTGAACAGGTTAATTGTATATTCAGCGCAATGAGGGTCTTTTGCGTTAACAGCGTCTCAATTGTGCATATTCTAGTGATGATATAGAGGCGAAGTCTATGTTACAATATGGGCGCGTTAATACGCGTGTGATGTTCCGGCCCCTGTTCTCCTCGCTTTTCGTATTTTAATTGGAGCGTCGAGACGGTCCATAAAACATGCACAAACAGACAATGTTGTGTAACGGGTGTTACGGTTGGGGCACCCAGACAGTACGACGAAACAAGAAATCAGTCGTATGGCCAACACTACAAATTCCATAAGGAACGGATGCAAAACGGTAGGGCAGCAATTAAATTTAAATTAATTTAATTAATTTAAAAATTAAATTACAGGAGCTGTCAGGGAGCGTATGATGCTGGGGTGGTGTGGTCTGAAGATAAATGGATTTAAAATGTCACACTACGGTTAAAAGCCTACATAATGCCTTAATTGACTTAACTTTCAACCAGTCTCCACGTTTTTAATCACATCAGTCCAGTTAAATCACTTGTGCACAACAAGCCTTCCTGGAAATACCTGCATTGTCATCTCAACATGCAGAAAATACATGTATGTATTTTCAAGCTTGTTTCTGCAGTTACGTACCTGGATTAAGCACTGATCTGGGGGCTTTAGAATTCATTCTAGCGGAGATACGGTTTGTCTGTAATAGGCGCTACATGTTGGGGCTCTGAAATTTCAGATGGAGCAGGAACGACTAATGG
Source organism: Isichthys henryi (assembly GCA_026776945.1). Taxonomy (NCBI): domain Eukaryota; kingdom Metazoa; phylum Chordata; class Actinopteri; order Osteoglossiformes; family Mormyridae; genus Isichthys; species Isichthys henryi. Next base: position 651,810 of record JAODJX010000120.1, on the reverse strand, counting down.
AAGTGGAGACGGATAACGGGCGTCTGGTGTCCAGGACTGCACGCGTCAAGGTCACGAAAAGCAGTCTGGACAACTGGAATGAGTACCAGCCAAAAGGCAGATGATGGCACTATCCAGAAAATATGCAATTTCTTGTACATCTCTCTATAATATTAAAAGGTAAAATAGAGCTTGGCTTCAAAGTTACATTTCACTCTCCAGAATCCATTTACTACAAAGGAGGTTCATTTTCAGCGGGGCGCTTTCTTAGAGTAACATAGAGGGGCGGCGCCCTCTACTGGAGCACAACTGAATGAAGAAAGCAGAACGGCCAGATGTTATTTACCGTCAGCAAGCATGTGCCGCAAGGAGCGATTAAGGTTTATTCATTATCCAAATTACTTGATTATACAAGGGCTGTGAACTATTAAATAATCAAGCAATAACTGGCAACTCTCTGGTTCATAGTCTATCCTTTAACCACAATTTACCCTTACGAAGATATTCAACCGCTGAAATCTGACTATAAACCTGCAAACCAACTCTTAGGTGAAGGTTGCAGTAGAAAATGCAAACAGATTCAGTCATATTCAGGACTACAGGTCACTCTTCCATAATTAAGCTCATGAAAAACGTGGGGAAAAGTATGATTTTCAAGGCTGAACCAAATTTAAATATAATTCGAGTGTTACAGGAACGTTCAAATCTCACTGAACTATCTGTTTGTACCTGACTTGTTCCCACCTGGCCGTGGTAGCATCCTCTTAATGTCTTCTCTTTAGAGTGTTTGGTTAACAACACATATTACGACTGATGTTTGTCTTCAGCATGAACTCTAACCAGAGGAACTGGGAGCAGGTGAAGATCCCCTAGGGGAATCGGGCTGTCCTAAACCAGCTCTAAATGATGCAGTAAGCATCGTGGCGTTTGATTGGCCGAATGAGTTAGAAGACACTGCCAGATTAAGTTATTGGCCAATGAGCTGTCGGATTGATGTTTCTTTGTGTAATTTCCCTAGATTACAAGAAAATACATGCGGAGTCAACATAAGCACCCAGAGAACAATATAGGTATTAATCACACTGCTGGAAGGGATTTCGCTCAAACACATGCACAAATATTAATATTTTATACAATTCAGAGGCAAGTTAAACCATGTAACAGTAACAATGTAATCCTGCTATTACAAAGTTTCATTTAACTACAATCAGAAGCAATTTATGACATATCTAATAAATGCCCTTCCCTTTAATCTCAGCCTAGCTGAAGCTTTCAGTCACATTTGCAGTTATATCTATTTGTATATCTATTTTTGTCATTCTATTCTAAATCAGCCAATGTCACCAGTTTTCATTCTAATGAAAATTGGCGTGTGAATTACTCCTATATTCCTAAGCCCAGAAACGGTTTTTATTTTTAATAAATCTCGTTCGCTACAGGTGGGGAAAAGAAAGTGTTTGTTTAAGAGCTGTAACTTGTTGGAAAAGCTCTGTACTTTTTCATGTAAACGTTTCTTTTTTCAAAGTATATGGCTTGGAGTAACAATACATATGTGTGCTACATGTATATATATATAACACTGAGATGTTAAGTACCTTTGACACAAAAATACATTGTGCTGTTATTCCAAGGGGTGTAAGAGCTATGAGGCTCTGAACTAACAAAAAAAAAATAATTGAAACTACACATTAATCTCACTCTTTTTTACTCGGTTTATTTCACAGCCTAAAGCAGTGTTTCCCAGTCCGGTCCTTGGGGATCCCCCAGCCAGTCCATGTTTTTGCTCCCCAAGCAAAAATGTAGACTGTCTGGGACGGAGCAAAATGTGGTTGCAAAAACATTGGTTTAAAGTGTACCTGAAATGAAATGAAAGTGTAGTTAAAAGCATGTTAAGTGTTCTGGGGGACTTTGCAGAGAATTTCTCCTTCGCTTGGTAAAATTAAGTCCAGGCATACCTCTAGTCAAGCTCATGGCGAACGCTACACACATTTACACCCCATACTGGCAGAGAGAGACAAAGTTTCCGTTTCATTATCTTTAATCATACCAGAACCACCATATTCTGTGCCTTTCAGGAAATCCTCATTGATAAAAGCATCATGTTAACTCATCAATTCGAGTAACCTAATGATCCTTCATGATACCTTATTACTACGAAGCAGAATTCCCA
>JAODJX010000120.1:624515-649561 GCA_026776945.1 Isichthys henryi | reverse complement strand
CCCCCCCCCCCCCCCCCCCCCCCCCCCCCCCCCCCCCCCCCCCCCCCCCCCCCCCCCCCCCCCCCCCCCCCGCCATTTTGGCAACCCCCCAGGGAGAGATGAGCGGTGGGATAGGGGGGGAAGTGAAAAGGCTCGTCTGGCAGGCTGGTTTGCAGCAACATGTAAAAAAAAAAAAATGGTGAAAAGATACATCATTTAGCTATAGCTTCTGCAGTAACTTTAATAGTAGTAAATAAAAAAAGTGACACCTCATAAGACTTTTATTCAATTTTGCTACCTGTGGTGAAGGCACTATATCCCAAAAGGAAGAAAAAAAATCTATTTCTGAGCTCTAGAAATTATGTGTAATGCTTATGCAAAAATTCTTCAAAAATGGTGAGGCAAACATTTTATTTTTTTTGCAATTTGTTGAATTAAAATAGAACGGCTCTACCCATTTGGATAAAAGAGCCCAGCCCCACCCAATACCGCTATAACTGGAAACTCATTTGCAAGTTTCAGACCATAATCACATTGTCACCTTGTAGCAATTAGCTGTAGGTGTAGCTGTTACAGGTAATTAGGAATTACCTGTTTTTTGGTTTTTTTTTTAAATGGACTTCAGTGCTACTTTCCAAGGCATAATTGCAGGGTTTCAATCACTTGTATAAACCACATCCCACTGCCAGTGTAGCCAGTGTGTTCCAAGTCATTACTGCCATGCTGGAATTGATTGGGTTTCCTCCTGTTTATTCCAGTGGTTGCCGCCCATCCGGAAATCAATCACTGCTGTAACGCCAAGACAACCGCAACAGACACAAACATGCGAAATGTGCCCAAGTTCATTCCATTTGTCCACACACGTGCCCAGAATGGCTTCATATAAACACCCAGTTAGTCAACACGCATCTTACTATACACACAGGTGAGGTATTGAAGTAGCAATTTTTAATTATAATAGTACGGTTGAGTTGGGTAGACAAAAACCAAAATTTGCAGTTCTAATTTATTTTGCACAAAAAAAACCCTGCACTTTCATCTCTCTCTCCATAAAACAGGCCACCCCCCTTTTGAAAGGCCCCCCCATGAGGGCACAAAGGACATCAACAGCTTGGTAATAGGAATCAGTTTCATTCTGCTCCCAAGCGAGACAAATGAAAGTGGGCCGGACTCTCCCCCTAACGTCAAACTTACATGCCCCATCAAGTCACGTGGCCACACGACCCTAACTCCAGCCCCAGCCCCTCCCCACGGACCCGTGTGCTTTGCTGCACGCCACGCAGGAGAAACCATAGAAGTAGGATCATTTTATAGAGCAGGGATGGCCAATCTTGTCCAGAAAGGTCTGTTGGGTATGCAGGTTTTCACTGCAACTCCCTAATTAGATTAATAATTAGAGGACTGATTGGTTGATTGGGTTTGAACAGCTGACCTAAAGGTTACCCCAAAAACCTGCATAGACACCGGGCCTTCGCGGATAAGATTGGCTACTCCTGTTATAGAGGGAGCAATAGAGACACAGTGCAATGAATACAGCAGTGACAACAATGATGTGTTCTTAAAACAAAAAGGCCCTTTCGTTTCGACCATCAAAAAGCAACAAAGGTCAGTCAGCTTAAGTTCTCTAAACTGCTCTGGACTGACAACCAAGGAGAAAGGTAGGGGGGCGGAGTTAGAACACAGCTTACAAGATGAAGGTACTTGGAGGGTAAGAAAATCATCAACAGCAACCATCTTCCTTTGTCCATTCTGGATGTTTATTTCATTTTTTTTTTTTTTTTTAATTTCTATTTCGTTTGATTGTTCAGATTTTAAATTTCCTCTCAAGCTCGATCTGAAGACAACAAAGGCTCCTCCTTCCATGGAAGGGGGGGGGAGGGGGGGGGAAGAAAAGAGCGTTGTGAATGGGTGCGAGAGACAAGCAGGCCGACAAGTGTATGCAGGGTGTGAGACCACATGATGTACAGGTGTTATGCACTTGGCTCTCTGATTGTTGGGGATGGAAAAGTGAAAAACGATGGCTTCAGTTCCATGCAGGGGAATGATGGAGAAAAGGGGGGGAGGGGCGGCACTAAGCAATCCCCCCGCTACCCCCTTCCCCAGCCCAACAGCAGCAGTGCAGCCTGGGTAATAATAAAAATAAAAAAAAAAGTTGGCGGTAGGTCTCGTTCCTGAAGCAGGAAGTCCATCAATCTATCAGTCTTGAGGGGCATCAGTGCTGTCTTCTTGACTTGGCAGTCTTGCATGATCGGGGGGGGGGGGGTGTCACTGCAATACCAAGCCCACCTGGAGGAGAAGAGGAGAGCATATCAATTGCATCATGTTTACTTTATAGCATAGGTGCTCCCTAGGTTACGATGGTCAATGTTATGATATTTCAACTTAACGATGGATATGATTATTCAATCAATTACTTGAGATGTTCAACTTTGCCCAACTGTAGACTAATGTAAGTAGCATGTTTAAGGTAGGCTAGGCTGTTTGTTAGCTTAGGTGTTACAATATTTGCACCTTACAGCAGGTTTATCGGAACGTAACCTCATCGTAACCCGGAGAGCGTCCGTATTGTTCTGACCCAAATATCGGTCTTATGACAGAGCTGCGACGCCTCCTAGAATGAAATCAATCCGCACCATCAGCAGTTCTAGTTTCCCGATGCTTGGCCACTGCCGGAAAGCAGGCAGATTTTGCAGAGTCGGGCCAACAAGCAGCCAGAAACAACTGAATAATGACCAGTTCTGCTGGTCAGCAAGAACACAAATGGCTCACCTTGAAAAGGCTTCCTACATCAGCAGAGGACAACCAACCCACAACGCAACACAATGAATAAATCTATGAATTCAGCCCCAGGATGACCTGCGAAGCTTACCAGTAAAAGAATACGAATAAGAACTGTAAGTGACTGCGTTGCTTTGATACCAATTGCGTTTTCATGTGTGGGGGGGCCACCATGTACCTTCTCTGAGCTCATGCTGGGACACTTCCAATTATACAGGTAATACTGCAGATTCCCGTCGCCGATGCCAAACTTCAGCTTCTCCAGGAAAGTCTTGTTCTCCATCAGGTCCAGTGCATTGAAAACATCAAACCCTTTCTGATTGGCAGAAAGAAAGAATGCATTGCAAATCTAAGCATAACCACCAACAAAAACCCAACCACGCTGCCTAGTTCGTATTTATAATGCACTACTACGTACTTCTAAGGTTGCAAAATTTCTGGGATTTGAAAACTTCCCATGGCAATTAATGGGGATATATGGGAAATAATGGAAATAAATTGGAAATTTGCAAAATTGCAAGTTAGCTATTACATGTAGTTGAAGAAAAAATATAATTTTGACAGCACCACGTGATATAATTGTGTAACCAAGTACTTGTTAGTAATTATGTGCGAGTAAAAACACCCCATATTAAACAACTGCATTAAAGCACACTGCTTGTGTCATATTCTATGTTTTATTATTCATAGTTTGCTTTCATTGCCATATTAGACTGCTTGCGTGGAGTTCCACTGAGTGCAATATTTCCTAAAATTCCCCATCTTAACTTCCCATGGAAAGTTTCTGCCCCCTTGCAACCCTACTTACTATGGAAAGTTTCTGGAAATTTACCAGAAGTTTTTCGCCCCATTGCAACCCTATGAAGGTACTTCGTACACCAACTAAATAAGCATGAATCATAACCTATATCTTTAACATTTGCAGTATACTATTGATAGGTTTTTAAAGCACAAAATTTTAGGGTCACTGCATAAATAAGAAAGCATTTCCTCATTAGTGTAGACATACACGCCACTAGAAATTTTAGTCCTCATATTTGACCCACAACCAGTCCAATTACATAAAAAAATTTTAGGGCCCATCACTTGGGCCCTTGGAATCATCCTAATTTCCCCCCTTTTACGACACCCAAACATAGGTCACATTATACGTGGGAGTCCGTATAATTAGGGATGTAACAATACCGAAAACTCACAATACGATAAAATCACGATAAGCAAATGGTACAATATAATATTAAAATACAAAATAATAAATCAGCATTTATTATAAAATATACGTTTTCCCTTCTAGCTTAAAGTTCTTCTGCTTTCCTTCTTAATAAAAGTAAACTAGCATTCGCAAAAAAATGGCATTAATTTCCTTTGAAAACAGTATCTACAATTGCAAAATTAAAAAATGCAGCAGTCAGTAGTAACATTCCTTTCATAAAATAATATTTTGGAAACTGGATCTTGTAAGCAAGTCACACTCACATTTCAACAAAGAGAGAACAGAACACGGCTGTACTAACAAAATAACAATGTGATATCCTCTTAGATATTACCACAGTCCCATGACCGCGTCAAGAAATTTTTTTATCGCGATATTGAAAAATTTGATATTGTTTCACCACTACTAAAAATTTTACCCGCACCTGCGGCCACAGTTAATATGCAAGACATCCCTGACTCCACCCAACGTGACAAAACTGTCACAAACGTGACTGGATGTTCATCTCCTAGGCCGAAGCAGCAGCCCAGCCGCCCATACCCCAGGCCCAAGGCCAGGCCGCCCATACCCCAGGCCCAAGGCCAGGCCACCCATACCCCAGGCCCTGGCCAGGCCACCCATACCCCAGGCCCAAGGCCAGGCCGCCCTCTGAGGCTCACCGCCTTGGCCAGGATTAGGGCGTCATTCATCAGCTCCAACAGGGGCGTGACTGTGTGCACGTTGTAGAAGGAGTAGGCGGCCTTGAGGCTGCGGTGCACCGGGTGGTTCATGATGGTGGAGGGCAGTGTGTAGAAGCTCAGGAAGTCTGTTATCTCACCATCGCCGCCCTGTAGGGGAGAAGGATTCCGGGGCAGGGGGCACTTAGTTAATGAAGACCAGAATTACGGTGACTCATCCACTTAAAATGTCACAGATGCTTTTAAACAAAGTGCAGCCATACGGAGAGGCTCACTGTGGACAAAATTAACAAGGGAAGAATCTCCTTCAAGGTCACTGGCATCCAGGTGATCAATAACTTAGCATGATTAAATTAGCAATAGTATACAATGTGCTTACAGCATATGACGCCTTTTCTTGGTTCTGTTAAACTTTCCCTTTTGAGCTCGAATCAAAAACAAAAAATAGCAGCTCAAAAAAAAATAAAATTTGCAACTCAGAAAACTCATAGAAGTGATGCAGCAATGGCTGCGATCCTGGAAGCCTGGTAGACATGTGGGTTTTTAAAGGTGCCAAGCGGCCTGTTTTCACAGCGGAACCTACGCACTGAGGAGAGGTCCGGACAGCACAGCTCTACAGGACCAGGGATGCCCTCGTACTGACGGCAACGTCTGAGGTGGGTCGAACTGCACTTACCTCCACCAAGTAGGTGTCGATGATGTTCTCCTGGGGCAGCAGCCAGTGCTCTACCTCCTCCGGGCTGAGGACAGGCACCAGGTGGAACTGCCGCAGGTACTGCTGGAGCAGGCGGTGCACGGCCGGGATATCCTTCCGGGTCATGGTTCGCAACCCGGACGTCTTTGGTGCCTGGGGGGGGGGACGGACAGCAGAGCTTGTGTCTCTGCGCTGTAAGCTTCAGCAAATCATGTGCTGTATGCATACAAGCTGATCTGGATGAGGATACTAGCTACAACAAGCACATGCTTGACCCCCCCCCCGTTCAGGACACTGCCCCCGCCACTGACCTCAGGCAGACGGTACAGCTTCATGGTGCGTTGCATAGTCATGTTCCGGCTGAGGTGAGAGAACTTGACCTCGATCAGCTTGCGCGGGTTCAGAGAGCGATGCCAGTATCTGTGGAAGAACGTAGTCAGGCACCTAACAGGGAGAGTGCAGGCCTCTCTGGGGGGGTGATCGTACATGCCGACACGCACCTGCAGGTCCCCACGGGCTTGGGTAGGACCACGCCGGCTGTATACACAGCCTGGAAGATACCCTGCAGGTTGACCCGCCGGGTGATCTCGCGGATCAGCACCGGAGCGACTCGCTTGGACCGCAGCTTCTTGTGCACGCAGAGGAAGTTGATCTCCACCATCCTCTTCTCCCTAAGGGACATACAAGGTGAGGGGTTGGCACCCGAACACGATGACAAACATCAGCGCAATTTTCCCCATGTTGGCTGCTGTCTGTTCATCTACTATTAAGCGTTTCCCAAACTCCCCTCCATAATGATCCACTATTTACACCTAACTAGCAAGATACAGCTCTGGAAGAAAATTAAGAGACCACAGCAAAATTTTCAGCTTCAGTCATTTCTCAGTTTATGGGTATGTGCCTGTGTAAAACATACATTTTTCTGCAAACTCCAGCCTGGCTCTTCCCTGCTCCTCACTGAAGGGCTTCTTCCTTGTTTATGGGACTTCAGTCCTGCTTCTAGGAGCCTGATATAACCTGTCCTAGCAGTGCACTTCACACCTGCACTTAATGTTTCTCATTCCTTCTGAAGGTCGCATGAGGTCATCCTCCGATTTATGAGGCACTGCCGGATAAGCTAACGCTCATCTCTGGCATTAGAAAGTTCCTTCCTCCCTCTACCTGGCTGGTTTCTGGTCGTTCCCAGTGTCTCCTGCTTCACCTTATTCTTGTGTACTGCTGTCTTAGGAACATTGAGCCTGGAAGCAACCTGCTGTGCAGTGTAGCCTTCTGCCAGCAGAACCAGGATTTAAAAATGCAGATTTTTTAATGCAGAGTGGTCTCTTAATTTTTTCCAAAGCTGTAAGATGACAAGTGTCAGGTACAACATCTGTAAAGGGTTACAGATCTGGATAAACATTTTTCTTTATGTCCACTGAAAAGCAAGAAAAAAAGTTCCTGACCTTATATTCACTATGGGGTCCCTATAATATAGAAAGACTCCATGCAAAGAACCACAAGCAGCAGCCCACTACTGCCCACACCAGGGACGCCAGCACGCCACCTACTGCCCACACCAGGGACTGGGCTCGAGAACAAGGATGTGGTCAGTGGCGACGCCCATTTGAGGAGCTGGAGCGGACGGCGACCATGACACTTACGCCTCGTAGATGCGGATAGTGGCGGGAATGGCGCTGATGAAGCCCACCAGCTTCTGGTTGGAGTTCACCCTCACCCCGCAATGCCACTGAGGCAGCCAACCAGGGGGACGCAGAGCCCTGGAGGGGGAGAACCGTGAGGAGACCAGAAAGGGCATTACTGTCCATCCTCCTGGGTTGACATCATAAGAATGCTCACAATCTATTACATGGTTATAGACAAGACAAATCGATACTCAGGGCATACTCAGCCATAGTAAAGTGATCTAGTCTGGGGGGGGTGGCTTAATTACTAGTGACCCTTTTAGAGCTGATGAATACAACAATCCTCTTTCCAAGAGCTTAATTGAATGCCACCATCAAGCATCGCAGCACCATAGTTAGCAGTCAAGCCATACAGGTCTAGGTTAAGAAGAAATTAAAATAAAATGTAAATGATCCTTTATTGGCTATTTGCACAAGTACGAGTACAGGGACATTGGAATTCTTCTTTTCTCTTATTCCATCTTGCTCATACACACACACACACACACACAGTTGAGAGTTTAGCTTAGGGTGTGAGTGCAATGATTGTGCTATTTATCTGCCGTCCCTGTGGCATTTCGCGGGTAGGGGCCTTGCTAACGGGCCCGGAAGAGAAGTGACAATTCTGCTGAGACCAGGGCTCAAACTAGCAACCTTCTGATCACAGGCACAGATGCTTAACTTGATGAGCCACAGCCCACCCCCTAGGTTTCACAGGAATCGGCCTGCCGCCTCGCAGACGGCGGCGAACTGCACTCACCAGAGAAGGAACTCCGGCGAGTAGTCGAAGCGGAACATGTTGTCGTCGTCCTCCACGTAGTTCTCGTTCAGTAGGGTGTACAGCTCCTTCAGCTGGGAGGAAAAGGAGATCAGACAGGTGAGGAACGCCGCCGCGTGTCGCTCATGGGGGACGAGCCACCAAGGGCACTTCTCACCACTGCAGGGTTGCTCAGGTCCAGGGTGTCCCAGGAGAAGCCTTGCGGGAGGCTGTAGGGCTCCTCACGGATGTTGTCTTTGTCTGGCTCGATGGAGCCATGTGACGTCACCACCTCGCCTGCATAGGTATTTAGGGTGTCCATTTAGCAACCGCCGCACACAACTCCCCCCCATGCCAGCAGCAAAATGATATGGACCGAATCCGTGCCAACGGCACAACAAGTCAGCGACACAAACACAAAAGCAGCACAACGGAGTCACACATCTTCTTACCACCCCAACACACACAAAGAAGGCAAACACATCCCTAATGGGGCATCACTGGGCCCTCCTACCTAGTTTGGGCACAGGCTGCGTGTCCCAGAACTGGTAGCTTCGACGACTCGCCTCCTCCATGGTTTTGGCCGGGCCTTGGCCCACAGAGAAGAGCTCGATGGCCTTTTGGATCTCCTGCAACTTGTCTGCTGGAAGCGAGCTCACCTGGGTTAGGGGAACATCCAATCAGGTTAACGGCAGAGGCCCAGGACACAGGCACACACACGCACACACACACAGACACACACACCTTGGCCAGGGGGTCCTGAGGGGTCTCTTTGCCCCCAGATTTATCCTTCTTCTTCCTGTGTTTCTTCTTTTTCTTCTTAGCACCACTATCGTCTCCTGGGCTCTTCTCCCTGAGGAAAGTTCACACATCAGACTCCTCAAGAAACATCTTAAAAACAACACGACGACTTCTGAGACGTTAGTAGACACGCTGCTCCAAAACGAGCGCCACAAAGCATCTTAATGTACTCAAGAAGTCAAAATGTGATTCTCGCCAGCAAACTTTCACGGTAGCCTAACTTGCAGGAGAAAGTTTATGCCACCAAAGTCTTCAGACAACAACCAAAACAATGGGATCTTCAGTAAGGCGGCATGGAAACAAAGTAAACATCTCCACAGAATCGTGTAATACTCATTTAATTTGATGAGAGGGATCGGTCTCTTCCACAACAACAAAAGCCACGGAGCCTCAATCCAAATCACATAGCCGCCCGTGGACATTCCAGACAAGAGATTCCATCACTGGCCAAGAACCGAGCGATACGCCTCTCTGCCGCAGCCCCAAAGCCTTCCGGATCAGCATAATGGGTCATTTAAGGATACAGTACTCTCATGCATAAAGGGAATTCATCCACAATGGAGCGGGAGCCCTTGGATTCGAGACTACTGTTCAGCACAAGGCCAATTGTATAACGCAAAATATAAGCAAGTCCTTTCTTACTAATGTTGACCAGCCCGCAGTTCAGTCTGTGCATGTGCCAGTACAGAACCGCAGTTCCCCAAAAGATGCAACTACAGGTGACCTGGCAGAACCCAACCCACTAGATTAACTAGAAACTGTATTACCAGAGTGGAGGAGTTCAGGCTAATCCAGTTCACTTCTGAGCAGAAAGGGGGATTTGGATAGGGCACAAGGTGTCACATGACCAAAGGACAGGCGGTTTGATCGAGGAGGACAATGCACAGCGTCAAACATGTTCTACTACCTTCAAAAGCTTGACCATATCCAGAAGCATTTCCAGTTTCAGCTTCTCACCTCTCCATCCTGCCATATAAAGTGAAGTTGTGCATGTTTCTGTGTAACAGTGTGTCATCAGCTCATTACCTACTCTATGCCACACCTATGTCTTGTATTGAATGCAAGAGTAGTTTGCTATAACCCATTAAGACACAAAGCTTATGAGATGACCAACAGTCATATCAAGATCACATTATATATTTGCTTGAAATAACACCTCTAAAGACCGATCGATTATGATGTTGCTTATCATTAACAATAATTACAAAAATGACAGTAACCTCAGATTTATTTATTTTTTTACTTTATTGACAAAACTGCTTCCTTGCCAGATGCAAATAACTCAAAGCAAATTTTACAATAAAAAAAATTAAACACGTTTTAAGCGCTTCATTCAGCAATGACGTAAAATGACTATCATTTAACGCTGGGGGGGGGGGAAATCTAATCGTTTAAATAAGCACGTGGGTCGTTTGGAAAGGTTACGTTTCATTCTAACAAACCAGAAGTGCTAAAAATCGGTTAAATAAATAAATAAAATCCGTGGAGTTTGAAGCAAGACAAAAGGCAGGTCGGTAGCGCGACGGTGTCACAGCTAACGTTAGCCACGTTCCTCCCCGCTGAAATATCTCGATTTATCTGGGCAAATCTGTGAAGACAGAGCGAAATCCCGACACGGTACTGGTTGCTTCGGTATGTGACCTTGAGGAGCAGGACAATGCCTGGAAAGCGGAGATGCCACTCGGGGCTGCCCCGTTAGCTCCAGGATAGCCAGCTAGCCAGCCCAGCCACTCTGACAAAGCAGCTAGCTAGCCGGCTAGCGAGCTCTGCACCGGGCTCACGGAGAGCGTCGCTTGATATAACCTTAATTTCATTCCCCTCAGTTATTTAAACACAAGATGCGTGCTTTTTAACTAGGTAATGTTTTAATCCAAGATAATGCCCACGTGATTCTGGCCACTTTGCTTGTTAGCATCACTTACATGTGGGTAATGAGCTTGGCTTATTAGACAGATATGCGGTGTGGGTTTACAGACCCGGCAACGTGACACGGGGGATTAGGAAAAAGCTACTTCGGTATTTGCAACACAAAGTACCCCCTCCGTAACTCAACAGCTGACAACTATAAGGCGATGGGGCACATGAAATTCAACAGCTTTGTCTACGGCGCGGCAGACTGTAAAGTGTCACCACTTTAAGTTTATTCACTTTCGAGCAACTGAAGTGTTTAACCAGTTACCATTCAGACAACTAATAAGCTAATTCAAAGTTGGCCAGTCGAAGAGTGTTTGAAATTTGACTCCTTTTTCATCCGTCGTATTGAAACAGCTAGCTTGTTCCCATTGATTTCTCCAGTTTCTTCTTGCATCGGCTTCAGCAAGCCACGAAGCGTCAAGTTCCGCCCACAATAATGACTGACAACTGAAGCATCCAATCGGCAGGCAATGTAAGCCATCAATAACACCTCTCTGCCAATGAAATAGCAGCAAGTGGAGGGCGTATTAGGTCTTAGGTTGCTTCGGACCAGTTAACTAAAAGACGATAGTTCGTGAACGAGTACAAACGTGACACATCTCCTACGATTTTTAAAAAGGCGCCATTTCCCTCACCCATCATTAAAGTGGTGCTCTTCATTTTCGCAGTCGCTGCAGTGCACATGGTCATCGTCTATCTCCTCTTCTTTCTTCGGCTTCGGTGCTGTCTCATTCTCATTCGCCATCTTTAACCAGGAAATGACAAGGGCTCAATGTGGCCCAGCAGCACTCGCCACGCCTTTCGCAAGGCTTCCTGGTACATTTAGTTTTCATGAAACGCTCGCCTTTTGACCCCGCCTATCGAGTATCTATATCATATAGCAATAGCGTGATGATCGAAAAATGTGTTTTTCCCTTACTGAATTGTCTCTAGTCGTACAGCTATGAATTTGTCACGCATGTATGATTAACAAAACCTTTCCCCAACATATACAAAAAGCCGAATGTTGAAACCTGTAGTTTTCGCGCGTAGTGCCACAGGATGGTGCTCAAGTGATTTGTACTGGAGAATATGCAGCAATGAGCCATAACTATGACCATCTCCACGTGATGCGAAAACACTTTCATGTATTTTGTAGGCCTGAACGGAGCTTGTAACTCGATCGGTTCGAAATAACTTGTCAGCTTTTGGCTCTAATGTCCGATCATTAAAATACGTATTTTCACGTACCAGAAATACTGCGTGTCACTACCGCTACCACGCATGCGTATACGAGATGTTTTAGTAGATAGGTAACCTTATTCGTGTCACGTGGGGGTGGTCGTAAGTTTTGGGATCTTCGGTATACGTTTCACGCACTTCAAGACGAGGCGTCTGCATGTGGTCTAACGTTTGGATGTTCCCACAGAGATAGTAATACATCTGATAATTTGTTGTGTAACTGACGTTATTAAAAAGCATAAGTTTGTTGATATTCTTTATTACACTTTAGTATTGTGTTATTTAGTTAAGATCCTAATTAGTTAATTTTGTTGTGTTTACTCTTCAGCTGAGTTTATTCTCTTACAGTAAAAAGCAATCATAAAAAAAGCGATCACTACAATGATAAAACAAGTGTTTACTGAAAACGGGGGTATGGATTATAACTAAGCCATAGCACGAGGGAATTCATGAAATTACATTTTCTATTATAATCACAGTCTTCTGTAACCATCCCATGTAATTTCAATATTTAGTAATTGCGGTATATACTTAGTCGACTGACCCAGTAGCTGTTGGAAGATGGGTGTATGGGTAGGTTTGTTTACTTACTTGCCAATATCTGATACGACCTAAATATAATATAACAACCTACTGATTCATAGCTTTAGCCTGATGACATTGCTGCATGTATTAAAATATGCATAAAGTAATTATACTATAATTTCGATATATTTTGTAACCGAAACATATAGACAAAGGACTAGCTGAAAGCCACTCACAAACACATATGTCAAAGTTAAAAATGTGTTTTTTTTAATATATGAAATAGAAACATGCTTAGAAGCATTTTAAAAAGATATTTATGAAACACATTTTATTATAAACTTACACATTGCTTGTATTTTAGTTACTAGGTCATGTTTTTGTTAATTAATAGTAATTTAATCAGGTTCTTTTTTCTCTATGTCCACCCATCTCCTTCCATGAACATTCATCCTGCTATGGTCTGAAAGGGTGTCAGTCCCACAGAGAAGCAGGACTGATGTTAATTTTCCTGGGTCGGAGATATAGGGCCCGAGCTAACCTACAGCCAACTGGCCAGCAGCTTTCTGTAAGGCAGTGTTTTCCAATGCAGTCCTCGGGGACCCCCAGACGGTCCGTGCTTTTGCTCCTTCCCAGCTCTCAGTAGGGAGCTGGAGCCAGGAGGGAGCAAAATGTGGACTATGTGGCAGAGAATTGGGAGGGAGCAAAAACATGGACTATGTGGCAGAGAGCTGGGAGGGAGAAAAAATGTGGACTATGTGGCAGAGAGCTGGGAAGGAGCAAAAACATGGACTATCTGGCAGGGAGCAAAAACATGGACTATGTGACAGAGAACTGTGAGGGAGCAAAAATGTGGACTATGTGGCAGAGAACTGGGAGGGAGCAAAAATGTGGACTATGTGGCAGAGAGCTGGAAAGGAGCAAAAATGTGCACTATGTGGCAGGGAGCTGACAGAGAGCAAAAACATGGACTGTCTGGGGTCCCCAAGGACCAGCTTGAGAAACACTGCTTTAAGACAAGCTGTAAAGTAGATGTTTGTCACAAATGTACATTTTTATGCAACAGAAACTTAATTAATTGGAGTTTAATTATTTGGACCAATTTAGGGTAGGTACTTTGAGCACTGACACTATAACAGCTTCATTTGAGAGACTTGAATAAATATCCTTCCTATTACGAGTCCACGTCCTTAACTACAAGTCTTCCACCCAAAAGGCTTCCTGCTCTGGGGGGGGGGTTCATTCCTCCTTCTTCACATGTGGGAGTCAGTGTCCTCTTCTGTGTGGGTGACTTGTCTTTCCAAGACAATACAACAGTGCTGTGGTTACACCGTTTGAGAAAACCGCTTCAGTTAAAGCAGCAGCAACTTCATGCAGTGAAGCTGAAAGAGCAGGTAAAAATTCACACCTGAAGCAGCTGATTTAAATAGAAACACAGAAACGTTAATTAAAACAGCTATAAAACAATGAAATAAAAAAAGTTCTAAATATTAAGTGATCTTTAAATGTTGAACCTAACAAAGATTATGCTGTTTGTTTAGTCTTCAGCATTAGCAGTTACAGGAACTTGCTTCGATACCCGAAACTCAACTTGCAGCAATATCAAGCTGAAATCACACACCGATTTTGTGCTCCAAGCCATTCTGTCAGTTTTTTGACTGAGCTCTCAAATTCTTAAGTCTATGACTAACTTTAAGGTCTCCCTAAGGCCACAAGCTTACGTCGTAATATGCGAGTCCTTCATTGGCTGTCTGCAATGTCCATCAGAATAGTAACAAAGCACCTGACAGCATCTGCTAATACAAAGGCACATAACTGTAGGCTAATTTCAGTACAGGAATACCAAAAGCAGATAGGACTTAGGAGCAGCACAGTTAGCTGACATGTGGGCTCCAGGTAAGGTTCACGCTACAGTCGCCAGCTGCGATCCCAAGGTCCAGGGGGCGGAACTAAATTAGCATATTCCCAGCGGAAGCCTAAGCTTGTCTCTACAGCTCTCGAGTGAAGCTCCTTAAAGCCGCACATTTGCCCCTGCAGGTGGTGAGTGGTGCAGCCAAGCCTCACGTCGCTGGCAAATGTGTTGTGAAGTGGATGTAGTGGGTTTGGAGATCCAGTACAGCATGCATGTCCTTCAGGGGCAGGGAGCGATGAGTCACATTGAAACCGAAAATGTGGAGGAAAAAAAAGCTTCAATATATAGTCACGGTTGAAAATGACACATAGACGCAGGGTTCAGTCTTTTTAACCAGGCGCTAGGCCTGCAAGCACAAGGACTCCTCAGCCAGTGATAACTTATCCCATGTGGTCTTGCATTGGCACATGACATGTCAGCTGTCAATGTGGTCTAGACGCAAACACAACCAATCAGCTTCATCCGCCGCTGTAGTACATAGTGTTGACTTCCTGTTCGCAGCAGGGTGACATCACTCTCAATGTCATTGGGGTGCTCAACGGGGCACAGCAAGTGGCATAAAGCTCATCACAACAGTGAAGGGGAGTAGGGGATGGAGTCATGATATGAGCTTAGACAGACTTCTGAGGGTGGTGCCCTTGCGGGTCACCTTGATGTGGATGAAAAGGGTGGCGGGCGACAGGTTGGATCCATCCTCCCTCAGCAGGTGGACGTGCCGGTAACCTGGGAAGAGGGGAGTGGAGATTAACCAGATCTGGGAGCAAGTTCTGGTATTTTACCCGGAATGCCACTGGGGGAAGAGGAATGACACCAGAGCCTTCATCATTAACTAAAACTAAGAAAACATTTTCTCGAAACAAAATAAGATACTTAAAAAAAAAAAACTAAAACTGAGTGAAAACTATAAAAATTGTTTCCAAAACTAACCGAAACAACATATAAAACAACAAAAAGTAATGGTGTTTATCTTTCATTACCATTAATAATACCTAGAACAGGTTTGCTGATTTTAAGGACATTTGTAGGCCTACATAATGTCCATTGTGTATTTCATGTAGGATTCTCTCAAGATCAGACACCTAAAATAGCTCCTCAACTCCATCCCTAGAAATAAAATTCCTACAACTTAAACTGAAATAAATTAAAACTAAACATAAATATATTTTAAAAATAATAACTAATACAACTACACGGAAAGATAGTTGGATTTCAAATGAAAGTTGAAAATAGTACAAAAAAAATACAATTAAATCCCACACTATAACACTGACTGGCACGCATACCTGTGCGCATGCTGGTGAAGGGCAGGGCGAATTGGCCCACGAAGTCATTCTTGGAAGTGTGGTCGTGGTCCTCCACCACGAAGCGGACCAGAGCCAGCTCCGGCACCTGCAGCTGGAAGCTCAGCGTGCAGTCCCAGCGGGGATTAAAACCTGGAGGTGACAAGTGGGCGGAGTTAGCTAGTGATCACCGACAGTGACACAATCACACAATAAAAAATTATCCTGCTCACTGCAAAGCAAACCAGGTTTTTACCCAACAGCCAGTGTTGTTCTATAACCCAACATGCTTTATTTGCATGAGTACAAGCGGAGGTGCATTGGCATGCTTCTCTTCACCAATCGCATTTTTCTTTCCATAGCTTGGGGGTAACAGTGCAGGGTCAGGTAACATGCAGTGCTGGAGCTAGGGGGTTAAGGGCCTTGCTCAAGGGCCCACTGACATGTGACTGTTTTGTCGAGGCTGGGGTTCGAACTGGTGATAATCTAAGCACAGGCATAGAGACTTAGTCCACTGACCCTGACTGGCACAAGCACTTAGAATATGGATGAATGAATAACAGATAGAAGGAGGATAGGTTACTGAGAACAGCCAGCAGGTGGCGCACCATTGTTATCGATGCGATGCGTTTTGTTCCGGGCGTTATCGATGCCCACCCCGTGGATCTCCACCCACACCTGCGGATCCACGATGGCGTTTGGCTTGTCTGTGTTGACTTTGGGGAGCTGCTGAGCTGAGATCACCTGAGGAGAGGAGAAGAAGAGGAGAAAGGAGGGAGACGAAGAGCAGAGACTGTCACCCAGCTACAGGGCATGAGAAACCGGCAGTCTGATGACATCTCAAAGGGTTTCTTTAGATGTTTCCACTCCTATTTCCATTACTTTGAGTAGAATACCATCCCCTTAAAAACAGCCCTAATTCCTTATTTATAGCTACAGTCTGGATCTTGCTTTACATGCCACTGGAACCACCATTACTGGAACAGAACAGACCAGTGGGGAGAGCGTTGTTCCCCCCCCGCCCACCACCCTTGGACCGGCCCATACCCGAATGGTGAGCTGTGTAGGGATGTGTCCCGGGCCACCGCCCGTGTTCTCCGGATTGAAGTTGGAGTCGAGGCGGCACAAGAAGCTCGGCTTGAGAATGTAGCCACAGCGGCCGTTAGCCAGGAAGCGTCCCTGGTTCAGGTCCATCTGCTCCCCGGGAGTCTGGAAGTTGAGGGCCACTGCCGTGGAAGGGTGGGGGGGTGAGTGATGAGATGGAGGGTGCAAAAACTCCACTAAAGTTTAATTTTGTAAAAAAATATATTTAAATGCCAGGTCTATTTATAGCCAGTACACTCTATATATATTTGTAGAGCCTGTCAAAGTAATCATTTTAACTGCATCCATTTTAAAAGAACAACTGATGGTTATTTACTTGAACACATACACTAGTGGCCAAAATAGAGGAAACATTTCCAACTTTTAGAGATCGCAGAACGTTATTCCAGTTACTCCAGTTGCTTATTTAATCATCCAGCGTATGATATTTCTAAATGTTCTTTGATTGTTTATAAACATTACCGCCAATATTCATGCAGTTCCTTTTAAAGCGTGATGCCAAAAATGCTAGGTGCTTCCACAATTTTGGCAACTAGTACACAATGTCAGGCAGAACGCGTCAGCTACTAACCCATTTGACAGCCAGCATTCCACATGTCCTGGGGGTTGTAGTTAGAGGACTGCAGTCTCTGGCCAGAGGGATAGATTCTGCTCAGCTGCCTGCTGTTGTGCCGAACAAATAGTTTCCCTGCAGGAAAGGTGAGAAAGACTCTTGGTCATGCACATGTGTGCGCGCACACACACACACACACACACACACACGCACGCACGGACACGTCCTGCTCCAGTACTGAAGGATATTACCTCGATATTCCCTACTGGTGCTCAAACACCCCCCTTTATTCAAAGTCATAACATACATAGGACATTGTTTTATCAGTTTTAGTCTCAGTCGGCTGCTAAGCAAGAGGTGAATTCCAAGGGGCCGTCCTATGGTGATGTAATGCCTGGCACTAGCTCCGCCCCCAGCATATTCACCTGACTCTTTAATGTGTTTGAGGGCGTCGTTCTCGGAGAATGACGACATCTCGCTGGGGGACTTTGCGGAGACGTGGTCAAAGCCGCGGAAGTTCACGCTGCGGCAGTACACGACGAGGTCCGACAGCTCCGGACTCAGCTTGGAGGATACAGCCTGATCACGGGCAGAAGCACAATGGACCGACTTTAGTCCAGGAGACCAGGGAAAATGGAACCCAAAAGTGTTTGGATGTTAACAATATTTGCACTGCAATTTTCCCTCTTGATCAACAAAGCTTAAAGTGTCTGTCTGTCTTCAGTAGACTTCAATAGAACATTCAGAAACATTTCTGCCCATTCTTCCAGACTTCAGCAAGATCGTGTGCATAAGGGCAAAGATTTGGGTATGGACGATAGGGTCATGTCCCTGCCATTATTGTGGGAGGACTGTGTGGGTTCGGGGCTGAAGTGCTCCATTTGTTGAAGCCAATCCAACGCCCTTGCATGTGTCAGGCCTGAGTTTGTATGGGTGCGTATCAGTCCATGACTGCGACTTCATTGTGGGAATCGTGCTGCCTCACTAATTTCGGATGGACCCTTAGTGATTTTGTCTTGGACCTGACGCTGCCTTGAGCTCCAATATTCTTGTATTCGAGGTTTTTTGCTCTGGTCCCCCTCCAAGCCTCACCTCGGTTCCCGGAACAGTGTTGGTGAAGCTGTCCACCTTGTGAAGCTGAGAGGTCTCCTTCTTGCCCTTGATTAGGATTCGTCCCTTCAGGTCCTGTAACGGCACGAAGAATAGAGAGCCCTGGCTGTTAGTGCCTGATAGCCGGGCCAAAAGCATTTTCAACAGCGCCGTCCAAAATCCGTGGTCCAAAGATGCCGGACATACAGCAGAGAGTTTCATGTAAAAACTTTACGGGCATGCGGTGAAGGCCACCCAACGACCAGAGGCCATGCAGACACCTGAGACTGTCCATCATCTGTCTGTCCCCTTCACCTTCTAAAACAGCTACATTTGCTCGCAAAATGTCACTTGAAATGCAAGGTTGTTCAACTGAAGAAGACAGGAAGTCCACAAGGAATCCTGACCTTTGAGGTTGTAGAGTGAGTTTGTTAACAGGATTATTACTGCGCAGCTACCCCTGGGGATGAAATCGCTCTCATATAGGCACCAAAAGCAATTGCGCCAACCATAATAAATGCAATCCACACATTATTACACCTGACACATGTGTAAACAAGCAGGTGTCTGTGAGTCATAATAATCATTCATCTTCTTTGCGTTTATTATTACTGTAATTGTACATTGTGCAATTTATGTCAGTCCTGGTCATGCTTTAATTAGACTGGTCAACAATGATTTTGTCAGAACATCTAGGGGCTGTCTTTTATGGACTTTATGAAAATGCATTCAGAATTTTGTTAACACCTATCATTTTTTAGCGATGTCATTTTTAGGTTATTTCGATAGTATATAACTCCTTATTAAAAAATATTTCATTTCTATTTGTGAACATTTTATGACTTACAGAAGGGTGCAAAGTGCAGTAAGTTCATTTTGCCAGAGTTAACAGGCTGTCACACGTTTGGATTCGTTTGCACAGGGTCCTGCTTTCTCTCTGATATGGAAAAATGAAAATCAAAGCAAGTGGAACTAGCTGACTTCTGCTGGACTATTAAGAGGAATGAGGTAAAGCAGACAGTTATACACTTATACCGTCTCGATGAGTCACTTCCACCTTGATCATATACTGTAAATATATATGTACAGTGTAAAGGTTAATTGTATGTCACTCAAAATCTTTGATAGGGGAAATTCCACATAGATATGTGAATTCAGTACAAAACAAAACATATTTTGTTTCATGTGACAAAAAGGAACAAAAATTGATTGGCCAGTGTTATTCTCATGTATTCACGTGACAGTAAAGTGGGGGCGGGGGGGGCACACCTCTGGGGAGGGCAGGTGCTTCAGCTGCTGATCGCCGACAGGCTTGGTGAGGAGCCGACGGCCCAAGATGGTGCGTAGATGCCTGGCCATGATGGACTGCTGCTCCACGCTGCAGTGATTCTCCAGGGACAGAATCAGCGGGTACGGCGAGGCCTGCGGTGGAGACAGAGCCAGGCAATGGAATTCCAGGAAATTTCCACCAGGAAATATCTCTCTCCTCCCCCTCTCAAAGAACCAACCAGGGCAGCTGAGCTATGACCCATTAAAGGTGGTTAAGACTAACCTTGAAGGCGTACTGAGAGATGGTCTCTATGACCTCCTTAAAGAGCACCTTGGAGGTTAAGGTGTGCCCATGGTAGATCACAGGCTCTCCTTTGTCCCCGTCCCAGCAGTCCAGCTCCACACAGCGACAGCCTTGGTTCAAAGCTCTACACACACACACACACAATGAATGATCAGGGCAGCTATACCATATGACAGTGTTTCCCAATCCGGTCCTCAGAGACCCACAGCCGGCCCATGTTTTTGTTCCCTCCCAGGTCCCTGCCAGTGGTCCACAGAGAGCTGGGAGGGAGCAAAAACGTGGACCGTCTATGGGTCCCCAAGGACCGGATTGGGCAACACTGCTATATAGGGATCACTAGGATCTAGAAACATCCAGCGCTAAGCCCAGAGACTGGGGGAGGGTGTGGTCGCCACAATAAAATTTACTGAGCACAATTTGCTGAGCAAATAGTTTGCATCAAACGATTTCACGACATATTTACTGCTTTTTTTTTACACATACATGCGCTTGGGTCCGTCTATTCCATTCAACACACATTAGTTCAGTGTCCATTGTGGCTCTGAATTTCATGACAACAAAACCACATTATACATACAGCTCTGCAAAGAATTAAGAGACCACAGCAAAAAATTTTTGTGTAAAATCTACTTTTTTTGCGAACTCCAGCCTGGCTCTTCCCTGCTTCGCATTAATGAAGGGCTTTATGGGACTTCAGTCCTGCTTCTAGGAGCCTGATACAAACTGTCCTAGCAGTGCACTTCACACCAATTTAATGTTTCCCATTCTTTTTGAAGGTCATTTGAGGTCACCCTCCAATTCATGAGGCACTGCCGGATAAGCTAACGCTCATCTCTGGCATTAGGAAGTTCCTTCCTCCCTCTACCTGGCTGGTTTCTGGTCGTTCCCAGTGTCTCCTGCTTCACCTTATTCTTGTGTACTGCTGTCTTAGGAACATTGAGCCTGGAAGCAGCCTGCTGCACAGTGTAGCCTTCTGCAGGTTTGGACAGCAGGTCATGTGGTTCAGTACCTGATATATGGCTCTGTGCTGCTGGCGCTGGTCACCTGGTCCTTGGTGAGGTAGGTGTTGTGGGAGGAGGAGATGAAGTAGTGAGTCAGGGGTTGGGTCATATCCTGATACACCACTGAGTGGTCCGTGTTGAACACGTCATTCTCCTGGGACAGCATGTACATGGCGAAGCCGTTCAGGGTCATGTACTGGTGCTTCTGGGCTGTGGGGCCATCGGAAGATCGCAACGTGACTCTCTGCACAACTGGCATTGTCATCCATTGCAACTTTCAGTCCTGTCTGACTACGCAGTCTGACTAAGGTCATTGTGTTTGGGTGCCTTCTCAAGGGTACAACGGCAATGCCCATTGGGGGATTTAAATGGTGTCCTTCAACACCACCACTTGCATAAAAGAAAAAAGAGAAAATTGCAGAGTACATGACATTTCAGGTCCAGAAGCTACAAATCCAGGCCAAGGTTTTATTTCAACTAACCAGTTGAGTACTTTGTATCTCTTTATGCTCTGGTTGGTAGAATCAAAATCGTGGTCTGGATTTGTAGTTCCTGGACTTGAAATGCCCAACACTGTGAGTCCGGATCCACTGTAGGACTCACACTCACACTCCATGAGCAACTTAGAGAAGCCAATTCACCGCGTTAAGACCGCTGGTGAAAACTCACACAAGCATGGGAACTCAAGCCGTCAGCCCTGGAAGGGTGAGGCTGGATCGCTAGTCACAGAGCCCCTGTGCTACCTGCTAAGAAAAGCCATCAGACGTTAAGGAAGAGGATGACCCTCAGGTCGCTTCAGGTAGCCCCTACCCCACCCGTTGAGCTCGTATGTGGAGATGAGCTTCTGGGCGTGGGCCAGGGAGGCGTCCTCGCCCTGGTCGCCCAGGAAGTCACGCAGCTCGGCGGTGGTCAGCACGCAGCCATTGCTTGAGTAGTGATGGAACACGGCGTCCAACTCGGGACGGCGCATCAGTTCGCGGCAGAACTCCTCAATCTCCGTGGGGTCCAATCGGCCATCGGCAGAGCGGTCGCACTTCTGTGAATCGGGGGTGGGGCGCACATGTCAGAGCTGGGAAGATTATTAAATAAGGCCGTATATTTTAAGGCAATTAAAAGTGAGAAATCAGTTTTGGCCTGGTTTTAGGTCTTGTTTCCACCTTCTCTGTGAAATCGGTGTAGTTGGGGGTAAGGGTGGGGGTTCAGCTAAAAGCCTTTTGCTCGCTTTACGAAACTCTGCTGTCCTTCTGTTGTGAAACGAATGATGGCCGCCAACAGATGGGGGGTGGGACTGAGAAGGGACACGTGTGAGTCAGCACATGGTGACAAACTGAGGGAGGAGGGGGGTGCCCAGTCAGTCTCCGAAATTCTGTTCACACCCTAACTCTTCCCCCTCAGCTAGTGTGGTTGCAGACACCTGATTGTGATTCAGGACTCGTGAAACAGCCATAAATACAACATGAGCTACATGGTCGACCTCTATACACACACACACACACACACACACACACACGTGCACACACACACGTGCACAAACACACGCACACACTCCCCGAAGTCCCAAACAGAAAACATTTTCAATAGAGTACAGCAGAATATTATCAAGATTATAAATAGATATTATAATAAAACCAGGAGAGTTTTGGTGGGGGGAGGGGGCAAAAATGTTCTATAGTCCCCCTCAACTAAATACACACTAATAAGTAAAAAGTGTGTTTTCATTCATTTTCATGAAATTAGAAGATCAGTAGTCATTGTTGACACACCACAGCACACAGTGCACAACAACTAAATGTGTCCCCTGCATTTAACCCATGTGTGACATCGTGACATAGCTGGGGGCAGCTAATTCAGCTAAGCAGTGCTTGGGGGCGGTACCTTGCTCAGGGTACCTCAGTGGTGCCTTGCTGGTCGGGGATTCGAACCTGCAATCATTCAATTACAAGTGCGCTTACCTAACCATTAGGACACCACTGCCAAAAATCAGACCCCTCCCAGCAAAAAATCAGACCCCCCCATAAATCTCTAGTGACACTCCTCAATTTAAGCACTATAATTTACAGATAACAGTTTGTACATCGTACATAAAAACACGTCGTTACATGTTTGCAGCTTAGCGGTGAAAACATCCAAAGCTCTAGATAAATCCGAGTTGGCTGCAGTACGATGGGCATGACAAGCGGTCGCCATGGGCATGACAAGCGGTCGCCATGGGTGACGGCAGAAAGGGGCGCACACCTTGAAGAGGGTGCGGGCGTATTGCTCATTCAGATCGATGTTGATCATCTGCAGCAGGCGCTTCACCTCTTCGTAGCTCATCTTCCCGTCCTGGTTCTGGTCGGCCCGTTTCAGGTAGCCCCGGATCCAGGTACAGGAAGTCAAGGAGCCAAGGTAGAGATAGACCTGTGGACCTCTACTCACCCCAAACCTGATAACATAACAGCAGCCAGCGCTAATGCTAATGCAGCCATTTTGTTTTTGGTTTCATTATAGCGAAATGCTAACAGGAAACATGCTAGGTTCCTTCATCTAGGAAACAGATCAAATGCCCATCTTTCAGAGTATTTTACTGGCTTACTGTGTATTAAATTATCTAATTACAACAATCACGGCTACAAACAGGTTATGTAAGTCCACTGTCTCACTCCACCCCCATGCAAAGAAGTGACCTTGACATGCTCGCACTTGATTTCTGCTTGCTATCAACAAAACACAGCACACCTTTGCTTGTGTGCCACACATATTTGTTACATAAAAGTCAGAAGCGCAGAGAAGGATGACACATGACGGCATATTCAAGGCTATATTTAGACAATCATTTTTGGTCCCTGTTGCCGCGCACCTTAGCTATGTGCTAACGTTTTCATTTCAATGGTGTTATGTTCGCTACGGTCACCATAGCGATTCAGCCTGACCTATATTTATTTCGTAGGTCTGAGACCCGCTAAAGGATATTGATCGAGCTTCTCCTTCTGACTCATATTGGAGACTTTATCCTTGATGGTTCGGATTCCTCGTACCCAGCCCTGGGCCTCCTCATCCGTCGGGCAGCGCAGGTCCAGGCTCTTCCTCTTTCCGCGGAACACCACCGTGAAGCACTGGGCCTCAGGAACGGACCCCGCCAGCCGGCGTAGCGCCTCCGACTGGCAGCCCTCGCGCACACACTCCACCTCCGTCACTGAAACTGCAGCCAGGGGATAAACGTTGAATAAAAGGAAGGAATTACGAGAGGTATAGAAAGTAACACATATGGCATCTCATGGGTGTTGTTAGGCCAATTTAAGCACGTGTAATTTTCTTAGCAGACACTCTTATCCAAAGCAACGTCTCCGAAATCACTCCACTGAGCACAGGATTCAAACCACCGACCTTCTAATCACAGGCACAGCATTTGAACCCATAGAGCCACAAGCCGTTCCCTTTTCAGCAGATACCCTTTCATTCAACGTGATGAACAACTGAAGGAGGTGCATTATGGGTAGCCAAGATCAGACAGCCAGGCCAGTGCAAAGCCAGTGTGTTAGGAACTGCACTACCAGTGCGGCATGCACCACACACGCGGAGGCTAGGCCGCCAGTGTTCAAGGCACTGCATAGTCAGTAGTTTGGTTACTAGACGGATTGGGTGAGAGGTCAGGCCCATGTAGCTGTATCCATCAGGAACAGCTCGATCTCCTTCATAAAATAAGAAGGCTATAAATGGGGGCTTCAAGGAAAAACTAGATCCGGACTGAAAGACGAGGAGGTGGACGCACATAGAAGCAGGCTTGTCATGTGACATTCGTACATTTTAATTTAATACCCCCTTCCTGCACTCCCCCGACTCTGTTAATAGATATACTGTCCCCTGAAGAGTCATCCACTCCTTATTAAATGAGTAGATCTCACGGCCTGTCTGAGAACCTGTCCTATGTAGTAACGCTGGAAAAAGGGCTGCTGAGGGTGCTTGAGCACCCCTTCTGGTTGTTGCCGGTAATGTGATGTCAGAATACTGCTGGGCAGAATGCCCAAGCCTATAATTTCCGTGAAGGAAAAGGCTGATGCAGTGAGAGAGCATGTAGTGGTTGGCATAGGTTTAGCTGTTGATAGCTACCAACGATACACAAGAACTTCGGTAAAGTCTATTGCTCATTCAAAATGACTTCTCGCGCCTATGGCCCTACGCTTGGGCCAGACTCTACCGTACATGAGCGGTCCAGACTGGCTGGAATGCCGACACCGAGGCCCATGGCAGTGGGCCGGACTCGATACACGCAGGGATCAGTCAGCCCTTGTACAATGAATCCTTTCTCCCCCCCCAGCTGTTCAACCCCTCCCC
>JAODJX010000120.1:609958-624415 GCA_026776945.1 Isichthys henryi | reverse complement strand
CCCGAGGCGTTCCCAGGCCAGCCGAGAGACATAGTCCCTCCAGCGTGTCCTGGGTCTTCCCCGGGGCCTCCTCCCAGAGGAGAATTAAGCATTGTTAATTGTAAAAGTGTTTTCTTATACAGCTTAATTCAAGAATGGTAAAAATAAAAAAGATAAAAATGGCAAAGCCAAATAACCAAAACTCTCTACGTGTTTAGCGACTCTACTGTAGCTAATATTTGTTGGTCCTGCCTCTCTGCTGGATTTATCACTGCTCTATCGGTGCTGGTAGCGAGCTGAAGTGCAATTTCCGCCTCAACACTCAGGAGAACGTAAACATGGGAAAAGTCAGAAACTCCCCAAGAAAAAAATAAGTAACCACTTGTTTTCCCGTGTGATATTATTCCTGCTGGTTCTCTGAATGTGTTGCAAGTCTCTTGAAGTCCTCTTCCAACATGTGTGAGTATTCTCCGCCTCCTGAAACCACCTATAAGCCAGAGATTTCCCTTCTTTGAGCCAATATTACAGTGGAAAAATCCACTTGGGGATTGGCCCGATCTCAGTGTTTCTTTACCATAATAAAAAATGAGGCTGCACCAGAAATAAAAATTTTATGGTCAAAAACTTGCATTTTGTGTGGATACTGTGGGCCCTGGTACTGCAAAAAGATATAGGATGTAGCAATCAATTCCCAATATCCAACTGCGATCTACCTTCACGGTGATAGTCACCCCAGTGTCTGATATACATGCTGAGGATACAGAGTTTCAAAAGATGTAGGCAATGAGTTTTCAGAATGAGATCACTGGGAGTATAGAGTAGGAGTCCACAATAATAGGATTGAAAAAGCTGCAACATTGTAATGATTGTGAAACCAAACTTGCAGCAGATTCTTATAACTGGCATGCATACTTGTTCCTCTGTTGCAATGAGGAATGAGTAATACTTTGTAATCATGTTCTTTAAGCATTGTTTCCTACAATATAAGACTACATGGCACTCTGACACTGCATGCAATGGCCACTGCCCTTTGTTCTAGATCCAGAACGTGAGATTACCCTACGTTCCATAATCCTTTTTAGCCACTCCAAAGGTGGCAGTATTGCCCTGGCATCTGGACCTCCTCGTATCTAGTTCCCTGAAGATAGGCCAATCACTCCTACCAAGAAATTTCCTCGTAGGAAATAATGGATAATGTTGTAAGTGTTTTTTTTTTTGTTTGTAGTTAACAAAAGCAAGAAAATACCCTTCTGCTTTCATCAAACTAGATGCAAGGTGGAAAACCCCTGATTAAACTCACGGCCTCGCCAGAGATACCAGTCAGACTCAGATGCCTTTCTTGAACTTGGAGACAATGCACAGCCTTTGGAAACGAGCGTCGTATTCTGCCATCCTCATGCTGGTCCGATATAAAACACGACGTGGCAGGAAACACGATTTCCATCTAGTCTAACTTTGTGCGACTAACTTCAAGCTTCAGCAAGCGACTTCCATTTCCTGTTTCATTTGATCACAGGGCTTATTACAACATATACAGAAAAATAACCGGGGCCAGACATTTTTTTAAAGATTACCAGTAGACATCCAAGACACTCAGAACTATCAATAACATTGTTCACTTACTGTGCATGACAGGGGAAATAGCACATCAACTGTACTGGACACAGAACATTTCAGTGCCAGAAGCAGCACTTCAGCCATGCAAACAAGGTGCTTCTCTTCCACAAGTTGCCTGCTTCGGGTGCATTTGACCATTCTGGAATGGTTATCCAGTCAACACGGAATTATATCCTACATCCTATACGATTTACAAAACAATACACTTGCAAAACTATTTTAAGTCTAATTTCTCGAGCAATGAGCATCAGAAGGAGGTTATTTACTCTTTTTCCTGATTATATGTGTTAGGAATACGGTGGCGCCATTGCTGCACATTTCCAAGGGTAAGGGTTTGAACGCCAGCCCGGTTTTGTGTTAAGTTTGCAGCTTTTGCAGTTAAAAGACATGCAGTTAAGCTAATTGGTGCCGCTAAGTAAGTGTGTGTGTGCCCTGTGATGGACTGGCATCCCGTTCAGAGTGCACCCCAGGTTTGTGCTCTGTGAAGTCTGGGACGGGCTCCAAGCTGTCCTTCGACCGTGACCAGGTTAAGCGGTTAGAAAATGGATGGATTTGCTTACTGTTGGGCAACCACTTTAAAAAAAATAATAAAATCCCTCAAATAATAATTCCATAATAAATGCAAGGGGGAAATATAAAACCGTAGATCATGATACAAACAGAAGGAAGATGTCTCAGATGGAAGAGCTATTACTTCTGAAGTAGTAAGAGGGGAGAAACAGCCATTTGGAAAGTCAGCAAGACGTACCTTGTCCATTAAGACCTTTATAACTCCCCATACTCCATCTCGACCTGTGAGGTACATTCTCCCTGCAATTACATGAAACTTAAGTGAATCCATTGTAATAGAACAGATTTTTGTGGGAGGACAAGACTGAACGCTGCATTATCATTTCATTCGCACTTAACCAAAAGACAATCCCATCTTCTGTCCATTGTTCTCCTGGGTTACATGTTCAGCCAGATACAACTTAAACCAGCTGTATAACTGGAATGTTAATAAGGAGCTTCACGTGCCTCTGCCCTCAGTGAGCGTTTCACAAAACCCTGCTCATCTCTGGTGTCCGAAAATAGGAAAACCTTTGTCAGCTCCCATCATCCTTTGCATCTTTCTATTTCTATACCACTATCAACACACTTATATCAAAGGACATGTTTAGGTTTCACTTTTGTGTGAATGCAGCAATCAGAGAGAACAATGTATTATCACACTAAATAACATACACTCCATCCTTGGCACTTGTCATTTTGTTTAAATGGCAGTTAAAATCCCAGATTACTTAATTCAAGCAGTTGGCACCGGTCGGACGAGACTCCATCTGCTTGAAAGTGAAAAGCCACTAATCAAATCATGTTTAGCATCTCCTCCCTTGCACAGAGAGGCGAATAAACATGCATCTAATAGGCCAAGGTTTGTGTCATTGCCCATATTCACTCACCGCGTTTATTACCCCCTTACAAGGTTACGACTGACTAAAACGTTTACGATAGCAGTCCAACATAACGATAAGGCATAGCTAAACGCCAGCCTCGCAACATCGGGCCAGGATCACGTGCTTATAAGCGCGCCGTGCAGAAGCAGGCCTAACAGAAGGCCACTCACGCGCTGCATGTCAAACAGCCCCCCGACACAGTATGAAAATGACGGAATGACTACATAGTGGTTGTCATTCTAATACATTTGTGCACGGACGCATTTTATGGTCCCGAAATATTTATCTAACAATCCGCTAAAATTCCCCAGCACACCGCTGACGCTGGGCGACAACTCACCTCAGGCGAGTGAGAGGTTAACCCCGCGCATGCCGGCCAAGTCCCCGCCCAACCAGTACAATAGGCCGCCCGGGGGGTGGGTCAGAGAACCGGGTTCGGCTCTGCACGTTAACCGCCCCCCCAAAAGGAAGAGGGGAAAAAAACACATAAATACGACAACTACCTCACTTCTTTACTTGCCACGGATAGGCGGGGAAGCTTGGCTCCTTCGCCGCTTTCTTGCTATACTGTATAGTCCGATATTTATGTACCATTATCAAGTGAATATACCGTATGTGCATTTTATTTTAGTTGAGTGGCAGCTAACTAACTAGCCCAGTTATCGCCTAAAATCTGTATAGCGAAACTCATATCGCTCCGTCAACGCTGTACTATTGAGACTGCGCGTGCCTGGGCATATGCATACAAATATATCCCTGAAAAAATATATAATAATAATAAACGATATTACGCCAGGCGCCAAACTGGCTTGGTAGGTTGTGTGAATTCCTTGCGCTTTGGGGATGCTAGCTGGCAGCTGGCCATTGTTTACAAGGACACTACCCACGTAATTTTCTCGTTTGAATACCTAAGAGGTGTTGCACACGAATCCGGGTAATACTGAGCACAGTGATATATCTGAGCGTTTTAAACGGTGGCGTAGCCTCTAATTTTACAGACTACCGAGTTAAATAGGCAGCCGACTGGGCAAGCCCTTACGTGAAAGGTTGAGAAACACAGCATAAACCCACCGTTAACTAATATCATGGACAATTACATAACCGTAAGGTTGCCCATTAATGAATGCTAAAATTACTGCACAATAACTCTTCTGGCAAACATTTATAAGCACGTAAGCCCAGGCTCATACACCCACTTAGGCCATTTCACAGTTGTTTACGTTTCTTGTTAGAACTCCTTCTATCTCACTGCGCTTCCTTTCAGCGAGTGAGAAAAGGGCGGACAACCGATATCGCTCCGCGCTGGCGTTGACATGATTTATGCCATGTAAACACTCAAAATGTTTAATACTAAATTAATCAAACCACTTCTCAAAAACTATGAAGTACACATTTAGCCGTTCCTAGATATTAATTCCAGCAACATATAAAATTAAAAAAGAACTAGTTTATGCATGCGGAACCCTGTACTTTGTCCTGAAAGAGGAAATTCTGCATACGCGAGAAAATCGGAACCAAATGACACTTCCAAAAACGTGAAAAGTCAATTGATCTTTTTTAGTTTTTACGCCTAAATACTTAGATTATATTATAATCTATATACACGTTTGCTGTCCTGTGTACAAATTTAACTTAAAATATAAACACGTCCCCCCTATTTCTTCATTTGGTAGCGTCAAAGAAGATGGCCCGTCCTGCTTTTCTTATAGGGGAACTGGATTCATGATTGATTGTCAAAAAGCCTATTGAAATAGAGTTTAAGCTTAGCAACAGAGTACCAACCTTTCTAGCCAATAGCATTTCTAAATGGGCGGGTCTTGTTCGTTCTATATCGCGAAATGTGATTGGTTTACATATTGGCTACAGTTTTTAGAATTGTGGTCCAAGTAGTTTTTAGGACAACATTACTATATTATCAATGGCGCAGATAAACTACAGTTCCCGAAGGACAATTAGACACCAGAACAGTCGCATGCGCAAAGACGTCGACAGAGTTCCTATATAAACAGGAGCTCTTGTATTTGTAGTAGTATACTTGGATACTGTTGTGGCGACGTGGTCGAAGTTAGCAAAGTAAATCAATTTTGATCGGCACCGAAAGAGTTAATGGTAGTTACGGTAGCGCTGACGGCTCATTTAAATTAACAAATGTGATCATTAAGAATAAGTAGTTTTTTTGCGTCGAACTTACATGAAGACTGACTAAATGATATGTAACAAGAGTAAAACTTTGCAGAGACGGAAGATATTTTAAGGACTTTTTAGGAAAGCCGAGGACTTTATAGAGAAAGTGGAAGGATAAATTGCCCATAATCTCTTTTTGCAAACATCAGGATGTCAGAACCTGAGGACCAGAGTACTCCTCAGACGAAAACTTCACATGCCCCTTCAGGTGGGAGCGCTACAGTTTTGGAGCATCCTGTAGCCAATGAGAACGGCGGGGTACAGTGCGCCGATAGGGGGCGATGCGCCGATGGACAGCAGACCGAGGGCGGCAGCAGCGGCGGCACTATCGCGGAGAATCTATGGAACAGACAAGGTGGGCAGCAGGAGGTGTGCGCGGGCATGGTGGCTGGAAACGCGCACCCCAAATGCCCCGTGGTGACCAAACCTTGTCAGGAACCCGAAGCCGACACGGCAGGTGAGGGGGGACTTGTCGCGCACGGCAACAGCGGAGATGGACCCACCGAGGAGACCCACAGTCAGGTTCAAGGCGAGAGCGGTATGCACGTTATGAGGATGAACTCGGGCTCTTCTGGAGCCCGGCCGCAGGCCTTACCCGATGCACGGATGGGGAAGAAGAAGCACCGGCGGCGGCCCTCCAAGAAGAAGCGACGCTGGAAGCCCTACTTCAAGTTATCGTGGGAGGAGAAGAAGGAACTAGACGAGCGGGAGACCGCACGGGCATCCAGGGTGCGAGCGGAGATGTTCGCCAAGGGTCTTCCGGTGGCCCCTTACAACACCACGCAGTTTCTAATGGAGGAGCACGACCGGGAGGAACCGGACCTCAACACCGAGCTGGCCAGCCGCCGCTTCGTGGGGGCGAGTCGCTCGGAGGACACCTTCAGCGAGGAGGACTTCTTTGAAATAGACGAGGAGGAGGAGGACGGCAGCGGCGGGGGCAGCGACGGCATCGGGAGGCCGGGCAACGTCGGGGGAGAATTCCTCCAGAGGGACTTCTCGGAGACTTACGAGAAATACCACGTCGAGACCCTCCAGAACATGACCAAGCAGGAGCTGGTGCGGGAATACCTGGAGCTGGAGAAGTGCATGTCCCGCTTGGAAGAGGAGAACAACCGGCTGCGGCGTGCCGGGAAAAGCCCGGAGGCGGTGGCAGTGGAGAGCCCAGTCTCCCTGCCCGACCGATCGCGGGTCAGGGAGCTGGAGGTTGAACTTGAGAAACTGAGGGCGCAGAATAGCGAGCTCCGGCAGCAGAACCAGCAGTGGAGGGAAAGTGTGCACGCCGAGTGAGCGGCTGTGCAATGGGGCGTGTGCCCGTGGGGTGTGGGGGGGGGGAGAAATAAATAAGGCGAGTTTTTCAGTTTTGACGATGTAAGTATTTTAAATTTGCGATGCGTTTTATATAATCAGTTTGATAAATTGGACTGTCCAAATTTATCCATTTGCAATACTTTGTTCATTTTTTTTAACGATAGACAACGGAGACTTTTTCAATAAGCAGTGTGTGTATATACATATATATTCAATTTTTTAAGAGAGATTATATGGGGAAGAGATTCGTGTTTCGTCTTTTTTTTTTTTCCTTCAAATGTGTCGTGTGTATAAAAATATACAGTCCCCAAGATTCTTGGACTTATTGCTTGCATTTCGGCCACATCTAATTTAATTTTTGGAGAAATCTCCCTTTGACCGCCTCTAAAGTAATCTGTTATTGAATTTGTAAATACAGAATTACAATCGAGGTGTTTTGTGTCGTTATTGACGTTTATTAACGGAATAGTTGAGTAATTTCTAAAGTGTACACAAGTTCATGTAATTAAATTGGAAAGTTACGTTACGCCAAATAATCCTAGGGGTAGGTTCATTGTAATGCAGATTTACACACTCTTTATGTCAAACCAATCTGTCACTTAACGTGCTATATCAGCCTTATCCCTTAACTATGATGATAATCTTACAGGTATTTGGCTTGGATGGTCATGTTATAAACGGGTTTACGTCTTGCCCCCATTACACAATGAAGATGCAACACAAGGTTCAGACATAGTTCAGTGTTTGTCAGTGTTGTGTGCTTCAGTGAACAAACAATTCATGAATGTATATATCAGGTTACTCTATAGAAATGGCAACCCTTAAGCCATGTTGTGCCTCGATGCCTATATCCTCTGTTTGTTTCAGATTAGCCGTGTGGTAGCTTTCATTGTGAGATCCATTTAACTGTTCATGAAAAAGCTACGATGACACTAACGACCGGCCACAATGTCATTTAAACACTTTATCTTATTTTCTCTTTGTTTTTGCAGGATTATGCATGCCTAAAGATTTATACAAACCAGCAATGTCTCATTCTAGGATTGTCACTGAACCAAATTCACTTTTTCTTCCAGAACTTCATACAACCACCAGACACGTCTTGACTTTAGTACCATTTTGTTACTAGTTTGGTCGCAAAACTATAAACTTAGTTCATGCATGTAGGATTAAAACAAAACCCACTTACGCTGCGTACCAGACACCGGTCATCTATAGGTATATTGTAGTAAAATTCGGCCAAATTTCAAGTTTTCGATGAAGTGACCAATGACAGGCCTTATTCCTGTCCTTTTTTTGTTTTGTACACAAAAGGCCATGTGGCAGCGGGCCAGTTTGGTTGCAGAAGCAACGCTTGCAGCAAGAATGTAGGAAAGAAGGACAGCTGTTATCGTGACCCTGCCCCCACTGAGACATGTACAGGCTCATCACACCAATGTACAAAATAGGGTGGGGGGGGGTGCAGATTGGCAAGACTGCCATGTTTAACCTGTCTGTGAAAAGCAGCGAGATCTTGACTGGCCCCGGTGTTCTTAGTGAACATCGTTCTGCACAGCGTATGTGGGGGAGGGGCAAAATGATAAGACGATCACTGTGGGGGAAAGTGGGTTTCCGAAAGGAGAAGCCAGCTTGCTGTATCTGATTTATGACAGAGATGGGCGACGCTGCACATTTATATGGAAATAGCTGGGGTCTCAAGTTAATTGCCACCTGCAGTGTTTTTGTATAAAAATTTATATAATAAAGGAGAGGTAGATGAGAGGTGAAAATCAGAATATGAGGCAGTTTAGTACAAAAGTTTCTGGGTGTACCTTGCTGGCATTTTCTGTCTGCATCGCTCCACTTTACATCCTACTGATGCTCGGTTCGACTACAACGGCGGAGAAACGATCTGAGCTTTGTGCACCATTCTTACTGATGGGGCTCCTTTGAAACAAACTGTTTTAAGCGCGTCTGGCAAATTGAAGCAAAAGCTCTTTGACCCATTGGAAGGCAGCTAAACAGATTCCCATTACGACTGGTTACACATATATATATATATAAAATGAAGGACAAGGTGGGTACAAAATATATTTTCTGACATATATGAGAAATTAGCTGTATGGACATATCAGTTCCAGATTAGTATAGTTTCTAATGGGATTAATTTTATGCTCCACTGGATCAGAATCTGTCGTTTCTGCTGTTAGTTTTATATCCAACAATAAGCAAACAAAAATAATCAAGGGGAATTAATCCCTATATGAATATTTAAGGATTTCATTAAATAAACATTTGGGTTAACATGCTGCAACTGTTTATGGTCTGATGGCATAAACATTTAGCCTAATATCTATGCACAAGCACGCAGTATATTAGCATTTTTTTAGGATTAAGATCAATTCAGCTTTACAATAAAGAAACGCCCCTTTGGTTTCATTTCCTGCGTGTTGCAAACTAAACTAAAGCATTCTGAGGAACGTCGTCAAGATGGAAGATTTCAACGCTTTTTACGTACTAACACAACCAGTAGGGCACAGTATAATGCACAGGTCTTTATGGTCCGTTTACTTATTGTCATGTGAGTCGCAGGTACGTGATATGCCGATGTGGAAATGAAATGGTGGAAGAACAAAAACTGGACTGTCTAATCAACCATGTCTTGGCACAGACGACTCTTGCACATATGCAGGCCAAAACTATTTCGCCAAGGGCTGCGTGCCACGTTTTTTGCCCGATAAAGAGCAGTCCTTTAAATATTACCCAGCAGTTTTAAATATTAAACCAAATTTATCTGGAAGATGAGCATAAGTCATATCCAATAACTGAACTTATCTTTCTCGATCTGAGAAAAATGAATAACGGATAATTTCTTTAAAATAACATTTCTTAAGTTGCGATTCGTCTGTACAAGGCTTATGGTTAATATTTTCAGAAAAAAATCTTAAACAATCTGCCAGCTGACGGAGAGCGCTACACTCAGGCCTTGTCCCACTTTCAGTCCCCGCAGTTTCCTGAGATGTACCGCCCCACGTTCGCAGTGCTGAATGCACCGCATCGATAACCTGGTCATGTATTTTCATTCAGCCTAAACAGCCCTGTGCTTTTTGTTATGCCACGGTAGAGTAGTTGATCCACCAGCAAATAACGAGGAATATCGTGTTAAAATTAATAAACTGACGACACAAGGCCCTTCAACCATATACAAAGATAATAAATTTGTCATACAACTAATGACTTGTAAATGGCAGCCATCAGTCAGAAATACAAAAAAATAAAATACACACTGACTTCCCAGTTACGGGCCACAACTAACTGACTGAGACTCTGTATATTTCACATTCATGGCAGCAATAGCAGCTTGACCGCTAGCTAATGCTAATATTGAGTTTTGTTTACGTTTATCGATAGTAGCCGTTAAAGTGCATCAAATATTTAATAAACTACCCACTAAACTACGAACAGAACCAAAGAACTCTGTGTGTATTACAGCACTTCATGTGAAACCGTAATTTTGAAAAGTGCTTAACTGTATTCAAAGCTGCCGTTCCTAGCAGTCTGGAGAACTGACGTACTGAACACGGCGACGCCCGGGAGCTCCAGGTCTCGCGGGGCACGATGGGATATGTAGTCGCCGCCACCGCTCACGTGTACGAAGTTTAACATTAAATCGTGGTCGAGAAACTTTGAGGTTAACCTGAGGTACATCTACCGATCTGCACTGAATAGAATTTGTACAATAGCCATCGTACAAGAAAGCTGATGTCTCAAAATTGCTCATTGGATACAAGGACTATAGTGTGTTATCGTATAGAGTCATGTTATTATTTTAAAGCATATAATATACTCCCCAGACACACAATAATATAATATTTCAAACAGACGGACCATAGTAACATGCTACTTTTAATTTTCAGTTTACTGTAAAATCCAGGTTACTGGTCGACTACTACATGGTGCCCCCTACCGGCTGATTTTGTTTAATATATTTTACATCTAATATCCAATTCACCATTTCGTCGCTAATCTCCGGTGCAAAGCAGGGAACAACCCGGACTGGGCGCCAACCCATCGCAAGGCTTGAGCACATACCATTCACACCTACGGGCACTTTGGTAACTCCAGTTAACCTCAGCATGTTGTTGGACTGTGGGGGGAAATCGGAGTACCTGGAGGAAAACCCACAACGACATGCCTTTCGTTGCTAAAAAAAACTACATATTTTTTTATGCACTCACGAAGTAAATAATGTACGTGAACAAATTCTATGATTTAATAGAATAATAATAATAGCCGTGATCTGTTTAACACTGGTTTATACAACGTCGCATACATCTGTGCAGAACACTGTGCGATAGTAATGATACTGAGATAAACTTAAGGATTGAAAGTCCTGGTCTGCGTTACGGGGGAGTCCAAATATTATTCTACATTAAAATTGTATGATTTCCAGTATAGTCAGTGTCGTATTAGCACAGCCATTTTTGGCAACACACCAATTAGCAGAGGAAAGATCGGTGATAGGTGGCAAAGCACCAAACGCATTTAAGATAAAAATCACATCAAATCATCATGCATCATGTAAACAACTATAAAACCCGATTAATTGTTTTTTCCCATTCTTTTTTATTTAAAACATATATTTCCGTTCAATAACTAGCATTTTAGAGTAGCGAGCCATGTAAGAATTAGGGACCTGTATCATGCAGTCAGTTAGGACATTTTGATATGACGTAATTCACTAACAATGATGTAAAAGTCCTTTACATAATATGTTACACGTTCTGAGACAATATATACAAACATATCAAACTAAAACCACAAAGGTTGCATACATTATCAATTTCAGATACGGTGGACATAAAATTATTCGCATTATTATTCTTAAATTTAGGTGTAAACCTCACACAGGACCTATATGACGTTTGACGCTGTTTTTGGAAAATGGACAGTTAGCACTATCATACAATACATGTTTCAGAGTTTTCACACAGACATTTTTTTTGTATGTCACCTTTGGTTTCTGATATGCTTTCCTGCAAAAAAAACAAACAAACAAAAAAAAAACCCAAAAACGAACACATCGCACATTTCTTCCTGACAGACTCATATAAAATACATTTTTTGAGAGAAGAAACTGCTTCGTCTCAGTGTGCTTCAGAGTGAGGTAAATGCAATTTCTGTACATGCTCCTTTATTTATCATTCCCTGAATTCTTCAAACTTTGAAATGTGTGGCGAAATACAAGATGACCGTATAAATAAGCAGAGAATTACTTAGTGTGACCGGAAGAGTGTGGGATAGGCGTAAAAATGAGGCACTTTCAGGGCACCTCTAAGATATTAAAGGCAGGGAAATGATAGGAAAAACCATTTCACAGCAGTTTTAACCACCTTGCCAGACAGGGCGAATCGAAAGCAGCTCAGGAATATATTATAATCTCTAATGGCATACAACATAGTAAAAACTGACGAATACTTCAGAACCCAGTTTGGCTGGACTGTCACAAGAACTCATAAACCTCTACCGCATCACAAAATAATGCACTGGTTTAACTGTTTTCATGTAATAAATGCGGCGTCCATCTTTACAGTGATCCACAAAGTTAGGATTCCCAAAATAAGCAAAGGCAAATTATGCCCGCTGTTATTTCACCTTTAACATTCACAAACCCAATGCACTGCATGGCAAATGTAGTTGTTTTGACATATTAAACTTATATAGCACACAGGTGATACGTATACGGTTTTAATAAAACACATCTAAATGTCTTGTGTTCAATAACAGCATAAACAATTAGTTCCATGCTACATTTCAATATGTAATCATTTGCATATACAATTAGGTAGGGCCTATACTTTAGGGCAACGTATCACGTTTTTCTATGCATGGTCTATAGAAACATAAAACGTATTACTTAAAATTCTTTGAATTAGAATCCAAAATCAAAATGGTGGACAAGACCAACTGTAACCTTTAAAGCGCCATAGTAATTGCATTGAGAATGAATACACTCTTATCTCTAAAACGACACAATAACAGTAGAAAACAATGGTCAGTGGTCACCAGTAGGCGCTTTTCTGGGAGATAGTTACTAAAAGTATCCCATTGTCCATTGTTCTTAGAGCTGCCACACCAAAGGACTGCATTAGCAAAGCAACGGATTCATTCACATCAGCTTGGCGAAAACAAATTAGGAGCTGGCACCATCAGTTTTTGTTTTTTTATATATATATCCTGTGGTGGGGACACACGACGCGATCAGACTACACTCCACAAGAGACACTCTTCTTGCCTAAGTTCTTTCAGTATAGGAAATGCGTAAATGGAAAAAACATTTTAAAAAAAACTATGAAAAATAAAACTGGCGATCTCTGCTGCTGTAGTTATGGAGGTGATGGCATTCACAACAAAACCTAAAACGATTCTCCCGCCAATTGTTCTTTCTGTGTGAATGGTAACGGATCGGTGGAGTTATATACACGACCAAAGAGGTGCCGCTGCTGCAAATGGCGCCGGGAACCGCTTCATTGAAAAAGTGCCGCGATTTTGCATAGGCTAAATTGTTTTGGTCTTTTTCATATCGTGTGTTAATATTTAATAACCAGGCCCTTTATAGTGACATGATGTGTAACCAGGATATAATTTGTTTCAGTTTACCTCTTATAGGCTACCTGAATTGGCTTTTGTTTCCATATGAGAAAATATATGGAACCAGTTAACAAAATAGTCTAATAGGCGGAACTTTATTAATTTTGGGGAACGTGAATTTAAATTAATCTTGGTCACTGTTTTGAAAACCTTCCACAGAAAATAGGGTAAAGAGGTAAAAATATACATGTTTTTTTTCCTTCTTCAGAAAATGGGTTTAATACCAGTAAAGCTTCAGCGCTGCGAAAGTAGCTGTCTGTTGGTTTTCCAAAAAATGACGCCAGAGGGTCCATGAAATTTTGAAGTGCTGGACTTGGGACCGAGAGAGTCCCGGGCGAGAGACTGTCGAGTCGCACTGGACACGATTCACTGTATCAGAAGCATCTATCTTCAGCAGACCCCGCCAGTCGTAACAACAAGTGGAATGCCGGTCATTTAATTTTATTTAAGGTATATGACCTTAGGTTAGCTATTTCCCTTCAATCCAATTTAGGAATTTCTTTTTGATACTCAGCAACAGAGAAAGACAGAAGTCTTTTTGTTGAGTTTAGTCGTTTTTTTTAGTATTACACAGGAACACCCAGATGATTCAGATCATAATAAAAGTACTTTTTCCCCCATACAAAAAATATATAATATACTGCATATAAAACAAAAGAAAAAGATAATTAAGGGAAATATTTCAAGTAACATCTTAAAGGAAGTGATTGTGCACCTGAATGCACTGTTGTAAACAATGGAAAAAAATAATATAATGTATTATATATAATATATACACAAGGTTAACTTAGCAAGACTCTGTACAAATGTTACAAAACAGTTCCACACGCGTTAATGTACACACACACATGCGCGCACACACATTCCTACCCATACAGTTTTTTTTTGGCGCAGTCATACTGGTTCATATGCGCATTTCTAGAGGGATGTGTTAGGGGGTGAGACTTGGGGGTGGGGAGGAGGCTGGTGGTTTGTGGAGGTGAGGGGGGAATCTGTGATGTTTATTAATAAGGGGAACAGAAGCACGCTCTGAGCTGCCGTGCCCTTGGTGTGCCACCGCGGCCGTGTGTATTTATTCCTAAGTCTGTGTCAGCCAGTCCTTCCCGTGAGTGCATAT
Organism: Isichthys henryi; assembly: GCA_026776945.1. Lineage (NCBI taxonomy): Eukaryota > Metazoa > Chordata > Actinopteri > Osteoglossiformes > Mormyridae > Isichthys > Isichthys henryi. The sequence continues at coordinate 610,147 of JAODJX010000120.1, read as the reverse complement.
CCATGTAGACGAGTCGCCGTGGCGACTCCTATGACACAGCTGGCTGTCGCCAGGCAACCCTAGAATGACTTACTCAGCAGGGCTCGTAGCTGCTGTTTCTGTGCCCCTCCGGTGAGCCGGGGGGGGGGGGGGGGGGGGGGGGGGGGGGGGGGGGGGGGGGGGGGGGGGGGGGGGGGGGGGGGGGGGGGG
>JAODJX010000120.1:582085-595258 GCA_026776945.1 Isichthys henryi | reverse complement strand
TTTTTGGACTGTGGGGGGAAACCGGAGTACACGGAGGAAACCCCACGACGACATGGGGAGAACATGCAAACTCCGCAAACTCCAGGCGGGGATTCGAACCTGGTTCCCAGAGGTGTGAGGCGACAGTGCTAACCACTGCACCACCATGCCGCCCTATATCCTGATCAAACACTGCTATTTCAAGCAAGGTTTTGCTATTACACCCTAAAACGAGGTACTTATCCCAAACAGACTTTGTAGATGAGCCCCAAAATAAGGTATTTATCCCGAATAAGCTTTGCCGTTGCGCTCCAAAATGAGGTACTTATCCCAAACAGGCTTTGTTGGTGTACCCTAATACGAGGTACTTATCCCAAACAGACTTTGCAGACGTGCCCCAAAAATTAGGTACTTATCTCGAATAAGAGTTTCTGTTGCGCCCCAAAATGAGGTACTTATCCCAAAGAGGTTTTGTTGGCGTACTCTAAAACGAGGTACTTATCCCAAAGAGGTTTTGTTGGCGTACCCTAAAACAAGGTACTTATCCCAAAGAGGCTTTGTTGGCGTACCCTAAAACGAGGTACTTATCCAAAACAGACTTTGCAGACGTGCCCCAAAAATTAGGTACTTATCCCGACTAAGCTTTGCTGTTGTGCCCCAAAACGAGGTACTTATCCCAAGCAGGTCTTGCTAATGTACCATAGAACAGGGTACTTATCCCAAACAGACTTTACTGTTTCGCTCCAATATTAGCTACCAAACAGGCTTTTCCAATGTACCATAAAATGAGGCATTTATCTTACACAAATTTTGCTGTTGTACCCTAAGGTAAGACTCTGCTGAAGGGAGGAAGGTCTGCTCCCCCCTAACCCTCGCATGTCCTGCATCTCAAACTGAGTGCCACCCCTGAGTGCCAGAATTTAGGGGGGCGGTGGCACCTGGGCAAAAAAATATCATTGGTATCCTATCTGAAGTAATAAGGGATGCCCCCCCCAGGACACACGAGGATGAAATGTCATTAAATTCACATCATGGGGAGGGATTGGTCCCATCGTTAGAAAATACAGAAGAAATTGTGTCCTATACTGGTTCAAAAGGAGACAGAGCATTTTATTTTTCACTATGGGACAATTCTGTAAAATACAAGACTTACTCCAAATCTACCTTCAGCATAAAATGCTTCTGTAACATCCACAAAAAAATGGGGGCCCCCAACAACTCGGGACCATTGGCTACAGCCCCGGTTAGCCCCTGCATAAGTCGCCCCCCCCCCCAGATATGATGCCTTTCCTCTTCCTCATTCTTGCTCGTTTGAGGACTGAACTTTGTTTGTGTGACGAACTGCTGGAAGAAGGACAAGCAGTTACATTCACCCTCCTATTTAATTTCATAAACTCGCCTCAGGTTATGGTGATTCAGCCACCGGGACTGCAAGCTCAGTCACCGGGCTTCTAATTTGCTTCCATTTGACAATTTCAGGAATCTGCTCCGTGTCCCTCAGCTCTCGATACTATGCTTCGTGAGGCGAGGCACAGTAAATCATGTCTGAGACATCTTTTCGGCTGACGTCACTGAAAAACACGGAGCCGGTTCATCCGTCAGCGGGTGGGCAGGTTGCCGCGCTGAATCAGACCCACCGATCCTGCGGGGGCAGAGTGTGGCAAAGCTTCACTGACTTCAGCACCATCTTACATTTCTTGAATGCACTGTAGGGCACCCTGGCCCTGGCAACGGAACCTGCCCCCCCCCCATACTGAAAGAATTGGCCTTTGTATCTCTAGCCAAAAAATACGGTGACCCCCATGGCCTGTAATTGCAACACTGAAAAAGACAGATAAAGTGCTGGTCACGCAGGCTTGGCTCATTTGGACAGAGAGGCTGTGTTTGGGCCCCGGGAACCCCCCACCCCCCGATTTCGCCTTGTGCCCATTAAATGCCTCTTGTTGCGTGACTCAGACAGCATCGACACTGCTTGCCCACCCCCCGCAAAACTACAGTGCCATGATTTTAATCCGGCTTATGTTGCAAGATCCCACCATCTTCACGACTGGACACAGCATCGCATCTGGCTCCATATGTGAGTCAAAATCCATAACGCAGCATCTCTGTGGATGCAGGTACATCCCAAATCAATTGTTACACAGCTGTTGGTATTTGTACTTGTAACCTCTCCTGTAGCACTGATTATCACTCTGCTAATGAAACACCCCGTGAGTTAGACATCATTTACCGACATACTCATTCTGGCAATTTCAAGCTAAACTGTTCAGCGTTAAGGAGTTAAAGACCATTAGCATCCACTCAGAATCGAGTACTACCATGAGTACTATTCAGAATAGCATCCAATCTGCAAAGCAGACAATGCAAGCCTGCAGAAATACAGAAGCGATAGTATATAGAGTGTCGATGGCCCACCATGTTGCTGTCTTTGTCATGTGACCTGTGGGCCGAAGGGCGGTCTAAGGGGATGGTGCTCACCTATGAATGGAATGGAAGCCAGGGAGTCATCTTGTAGGGTCAGTGGCGCCAGGCCCCCGTTTTTCCTGCGGGGGGCGTCCACAGACCTGGGGGTAGCAGTGCTAGGCCCTTCGCCCTGGAAGCCCAGGGCTTCGGCGGCCTCCGCAGGCAGGCCGTAATGCGGTTGCCGCTGGCCTGGAGGGCCGCGGCGGCCTGTAGGTGGCTTCTGCCGTAGCACCACCTCCTGGACCTGTAAGTGCGGCTGCTCCTCCTCCCAGGACCTCTCGTGATTGGTAGGGCGATGCGTTCCATCGCGGGGTTCGGGAGCGGCAGGGGGGGCAGCGACGGTTTCCTGGGGGCTGGTTTTGGGGGTGGGGTTCCAGTTGAAGTGGGGTCCTGAGTAGGAGGGATCCCTGAAGGAATGGGCCTGCATGAGGCGGCCGGCTTTGCGGTAGAAGGAAGGACTGTAGCTGCGGTATCCCACCGGCTGGTCATCCGCGCTCTGCAGGGGCAGCCGTCTAGGCTGGGATGCCGGGGGCTGCTCCTGTTGGTGCGACTGCCCACATCCACTTGCAGAGGGAGCCGGCCCAGCTCCGTAACGCGGCCCCCGCTTTTGGTGAACCTCAGTCCTGGGTGCAGGTGTTGGTGCCTGGTACGGTGGCCAGGCAGGCCGATCTGGATGTGGTGACACCATAATTGCTGCCCGGTCCAGCATCTCCATTGAGCGGCCGTGTCGCTGGTATTTGGAGGCGAGAAGGTTCTCAGAGCGGGCACGGCCCGATCGATGCTTGCTGGTACTGCCCCAGTCCTCAGCCCAGCTGGAATCGCTGTACTGGCCCGAGTCCGGCTGCAGCAGCAGGGTGTCCTGGGAGGCGCTGTGGGGCCAGCCCATGCGTTGACGACCCGGCGCCACTCCGATGCCCACCTCGCCCAGCCGGTCCTGAGAAATGCTCCGGTACCGGGGCGGCATCGAGGGGCCTCTGCGCTCAGGCACCTGGCTGTAGTACCAGTCCGTCAACGCCTGTTGCCGGGCCTCGCTCCTACTCAGGGCCGCCTTTTGGGGGCTGGGCCAAGGCTGGGCGCCTACACGGGTCTGGGCAGTTGCGCCAATGTTGTGGTTTCCGTAGTAGCCATGTAGGGGACTAGCGTGCGCCGGTCCCGAGGAAGAGGGAGGGGACACGTGGCCCCGCGGCTGCCCCACGGCCTGCTGGGAGCTTACGCCGTATTGGACATCCTCTGTGTGGTGGGTGGGGCTGCCTTGATTCCCGACTGGGCTGGCCCTCCCTGAGCGGTTGTCCGGGGGGGAGGACATCCGGGCTAGGGCCAGCCAGCAGCCCCGTTTGTCTGTCTGGTTGTGGCCCATGTGCGACTGGGCCCTGCTGCGGGGGTAGCAGATGGGAGGAGGTTCCGGAAGGTCCTGAGCTTCACCTGTGTAGGGCTCATTGCCACTCAGGTAGGCATCCTGGGAATATGCCTGCATCAAAGAAATTCCAGTTAGTAAGAATCTTTTATCAGGAATTCTTTCACAGATTTTTTCATAAACAGGTTCTCGTCCATAACCTTGCATCCATATAAACATTTTTACCTTGGGAGATTTATACTTCACCTTTGAATACAGCTACACATCCACAAATTAGCAATTCAAGAACTACAGTTTATACTAGTATAATATTGAGAAACTGAAGGTTCTCTTCTGGGGTCTCAAAGCAGCAACTTCCAGGGTTCTACATCACATACAATACTGTGAGACATATCACCTGTAAGCAAGAAGGACTCTCCCTGAACCGGCCGCTCCCCCAACCCCCTCGAATCCAGAACTCGGGCGGGTCCCACTCTGTCCTCTCCCTCTCGCCCCTACATTCACATGGACGCGGAATAGAGTGTATTCGCTGCCATGGCGACTCACCGTTACCACGGAAAGTTACGAAAAAACAGCCGTTGGGAATGTATAAACCAGAGGGCCTCCCGCCCCCACATTGAAGTCAGGGAGTCGCCGTCGGCCTGTTTACCTCCGTGACTAAGTGACGGCTGTCGAGAGACGGCTAAGAGTGCCGATGAAGGAGGAGGAGGAAGAGGAAGGCCAAGATGGTTGCCCGACCCCCGGGGCCCTCGCTGTTACTTGTGTGCTGAGTCTCCCTTGCTTCTTCTCTTTCTTCTCACCCTCGTCTTCCCCTCTTTCTGTCCTCTCCTTCTTCCTCTCACTGTCTCTCGGTCTCACACGTACTCCTGCATGCCCTCCCCCAGCGAGGTGGCCCCGCCTATCCGACTCAAGCCGTCTCCGCCCAGACAGAACATAGGAGGAGCTGGACGTAACCCTCAGGAATGTGGCCGAGGCAGGCGGGAAGCAGTGTGGGGGGAGTGGCGGCAATGAGAAGTAGGTAGTGCAGTCTATGAGCTTTTTGGGAGGGTAAACACGCCGTCATGTGTCCCAGTCATGGGTTGTCGGGAGGGGGGTATGTTGGGTATGTGTGAATGACACAGACAGCAGATGAGAGGAATGTGTGTGGGACTGTATCTCTGTGCATATTTTTCTGCCTGTTTATGAGCACAGTTGCACCATCCTGTGCCTCACATTTCCTGTGATCGCTTGGCTGTTTCTCTGGATGTCCACCCCTGTCCGTCTGAGGCTCTACCCGCATGTCTATCACTGGGCCTGCATCCCAATCCTAATGCACTGGTGGATATCGGCTCAGTCTTTCTGCTCTCACCCACCCCCCACCCCCAATGCCAGCTCTGGGAAGCTAAATATAAATGGCAATTGTTTTGATGTCAGACATGAACACACACATTTGTGATATCCATTAGCTGTAATGACTCTGGAATGAGGGATTATGAAAAAAACGGCTGCGGGAGGAAGAATGTTTATGAGTATTTAGTAATGCCGTTCGGCTTCGTGTATGTGAGCGTGTGTTTGTGAGCGTGTGTTTGTGAGCGTGGGAGGGTGAGGGGATGGATCAAAGCCATGTGTGTGTGACTATGCATGTCAGCATGTGTGTGAGCTGTCAGTCATATAATCGGCAGTAATCAGTGTGGGGAGAATTATAGAGAGAACATTACCGAAAAGAGAGCAACTCCCAGACAAAAGACCGGGGAGACACCCTCCGAAACACATTAAAGACCCACAAAACACCAAAGTGGGGCGAGGCTAGGAACCGGGAATTGAACTGATGCGGAAGTCAGAGGGAATTCCTCGGAAATGTGGAGATGCATAAGCGCGATAGACTGTGCTTGTGTGAGTACGGTGGAGTGGGTGGGCGTTGCTACTCACCAGCTGCAGTACGTCTTCATCTCTGGGCATAATGGACAACTCCAAGACACTCTCGCTGTGGGAGTGAGACATTCAGACGGGGGGGGGGGGAAACACAATACACAAACACTTATTAAAATATGTTTAAAAATATACAATAGGATGAGACTGTTATTAATAAATCACTAACTGCTTAGGCTAGTTAGCTCAGCTAGAAAAATCAAACCTAAATTATTTAAAAATAAAATCCAGATTGTAAACATCAAATTGTGAATTATCAACTTACTTAAATGTTATGCTTTTCCCTGATTGGACGGATGGCAAGTACCTGACTTTGCAGCCCCGCCCCCTGCTCCCACCATTATTAAATGTCAGAGGTCTTCATACGTGCTTACCAGTTCTGGATGAGGGCGATCACCTGCGAGTAGGTCTTCCCCAGCACACTCTCCCCGTTCACCTTTACTAACCGGTCCCCTGCAACACACAGACCCTGATTGGCCAGATGCACTAATAGGCATGTCCTCCATCTTCAGAGACAGCCCTTTCTCATCGTGACGGTCTACACAATGATAGCTCTAACAAGAGTGAAGTGGGTGGGGGAGGCATTGGGAATTTATGGCGACCCACAACCCAGACTCTGAGACCCCGCCCCTTTCTCCCTGAGGGGTTGTCTCATTATGTTCGAGACTCCACCAGGAGGACATTCTGAAAAGCAAACATCTCCAGACAGTGGTGCTAGGGGTGCTGGTGGGGAGGAGGGTCATGGATTCAAATTCCCCAGTGCCAGGGGGTGATGGTGCAGGTAGTGTGCAAGGTGCGTGGGAATGAGCGGGGGGGGTTTCTTTAGATCCCGAGTGACAACGTCATGGTGGGGAAGGAGGCACTGGCTTTGAATCAAAGGGCAGATTGTTTGCTGACAGAGAGTCCAGGGTTAACTAGGTTCAGCCGACGAGTCACAACAGGAAGACAAGAAGCGTTTTGACCTGAAGCGGCAGGCAAGGGAGGGGTGGTGGGGGGTTCCTGTCCGGGCTTGTCGATATCATGGCTGCCATCCACATTAGATACTGTTAGTGCTGGAAAGCTCCCAAAGCTAAGAGGTATCAATGAGTAGGATGCATTCAGGCTGGGGAGCATCAGGAGAAACGTCCTGGGGGGGGCTCTGTGTTTTCAATGATGTCTAGGCACCAGCCCATAGCACAGTACAGAGGTCTATGTGTGAGCACAGGCAGCCGGGCGTGTTCACTTCACAATGTCTGTCCCTTAGTGCCCTAAACCACATGGACAATGTGCCATGTCCTGCACTTGCGTCGTATCAGAAGGGTTCGCTGGTTATTCGTATCATCCACAGCCTCAGGCCAAAAAGCTACTTCTAGTGCAGGGGAGCCAAGATGGCCGCCAGCATAGCTACCTGTGCACAAGCCAGCTTGGTCAGCGGGGCCGTTCTCTCGCACGTTCTTCACAAAGATGGTGTCCATCGGTTCCAGGTTGCTGCACTGGTATGCTATCAGGGTGCAGAGATATAAAAATAAACATATTTGCTTGATAAAAACACTATGCATTACACCCAAAAAGTCCCAATGCCAGCATCTAAATGAGAGAAATTACATGAAAAGACGCTAATTAACATTACAATTGCAAACACTGACTATTTATTTGCTGTATAGATTAACAAAATTTTCAAGTAGGGAGATGTGGAGACTATGAGTGGATCAATAATAAAAGAGAACAGTAGCAGCTTGTCTCCAGCAGGGGGAGCCATGGAATAAGTTAAAACAAATTCATAATCTTTTGAGAACCTGGCAGATTTGCTTATAGAGAATAAACACACAGTCTTACCATTTTCGTTACCATTCTCTTCATCCTGTAAGCATGGAAAAGAGAAACCTTCAATGATTTTTTTTTTTTCCACCAATGGGTGCCACATGTTTTTCAATTTGGTGTTCAATTTTTGGCTCCCACACACTCAGGTGTGATATTAGATATTTCCTAGCCGTTGGCCCCTATCATAACAGCAATAATCACATCGTGGCAAAACAAGCACACATTTTAGCAACGTACAGATGCTCCTCCACTTACGAACTTTCAACTTACGGACTTGCAGACATGCGAACGAAGAGGACTGTAAGTCCAAATTGTGTTCATTGGGCTCCCGTTTCCTGTCCGCGACATAAATTTTTTTTCTGTGCGCCAATTCCGCCTATTTATATATATATTACACACACACATTTTTTCATTCAAAACCTAAAGAAACATCAGTTTCTCATTGTTAATTAAGAACCTGATATTGGCTGATATTGGACATCACTGGGACCATCGTGTTCAACAGAACATTTGGATCTTCTGTGTTACAGCTCTCTGCACACTTATTTTAATTTATTGGTTTGTCATCTTAACATTTGCTACACAATACACATCTTATGTTCGAACAAATGAATAAATTCAAGGTGAATACAATACATTATTAGAAGCGACTTGAATCACTTTTTGAATCTTTTTTTTTGTAATTAAATGTCTCCACATGACCCTGAATAGAGCAAGTGGTTACAAAAAAATGGATGGATGGATGGTTATATGTCTTCTTTTGTTATCAGGGTTTTTTTTTCATAAAAACAGCGCTTATTTATCCAATGTTAGGAAATTTTCTTCACTCCAACAGCAGAGGGCAATATTTAGCAACCAAAGCAGAGGCTGTAAATATAGCAGGTCAGGAATAAAATACAGGGTAATTACACTACTGAGAGAAACAGCAGACATGATATTTGATTTAATTAAAAAGACAAGGGCACACAAGGTTTTCCAATCAGGCTCTGGCAGGCTGTCAAACGCACACAGAGCCTCATTCGTGCACACAGCTGATGTGAGTATTTGAAGCAGGGCTGCGTGGCTGGACCTTAAGTTGGGCTCATTCTGCGCTGTTTGGCAGGGGAGGTGCGGGAAGTGTGGGAGCTGTGGAGCTGCTCTGATTAGGGCCCTGGGGGTAGTGGGGGCAGGTATGAGTAAGGGTGGGGCGGGGCGGGGGACCGTCTCCCTAACTGTGCCATACCCTCGAATTTTAATCCTAAGAGAATAAACCACTTTAAGTGGGACATTGACCGGGTGGCAGTGCAAAGAAGAAAACACAGCAATGGATGGTGGCTGTCTTCGGCGCAATGGCAACTGGTTCATCTAAAGATCCAGGAGGAAACTAATGGATAAGAGATCATTCTCGCCTATCCTTGAGCTTTGTCAAAGATGGCGGAGGGATTATCAACAATAGACAGTGTATGGCAACAAATGATATCTACCTCAGAGGGAATACACAAATAACCTGTATGATTACACTACTGAATTTTCTGTAAACCCAAAATGAGGAATGACTCAGATTTACCATCAAAGGTGACCTAGACCAACAAAGATGACGAAGACGATAAAAACTGAACTAGACCATCAAAGGTGACGACCACTGCAGGGCTGGAGTTTTTGCTCTCTCATCTTGAGTTAAAAGCTATATTGTTTCAATTATATTATTGCATCATTTGCAGTCAGTTGCTGTTGTATCTGCTGGTGAGATTCTTACTTCTTATTCGTTTATTTAGTAATTTGGAGCCACTGTGCTGCAAAGCACACTTCATGAAGCTAATGTTGTTTTTAAAAATGAGAACTGAACTGAATCGGGCATTGAGATGTGAGATCTCAGTCTGTCTGTGAGCTTCTCTGTTCTTCAGCTGAGCTTTGAGGGGTCACCGAGACCCCAGTGCCAATAGTTGACTCCCGCCACATGACAGGGACACAATGAGCAAGCGCTGGTACGGCCCGGCACGGTGACTGTCGGTACCAGCCCGGTTTATATCGGGAACCCGCTCACCCCCTGCTGCTGGACCAAGAATAGGGTGCTCTGTTACTCTGTCATAGCTCCCACCCCATCCATAAAACAACTGGAACTGTTTAAGCCCCTCTGGCCTCTCCTGTGTACCTCTGTGTTTTTGAACCCTCCAGATACTACAGCATGGTTTCTACAGAGGAGGAATATACCATCTAGTGTCATGGGGAGGGGACATATTGAACCTTTAACATTCCTCAATTAACCACCTCTGGACTAAGGTAAACATATCAATATTAACTGTCCATTTCAGGGGTTTCGAACACATTTAATCCATAGATATTTAGCTAATTCATAATTATCAGTTCAACTTAATATCTGACATTGAATGCCTGAATTTTGGGTACAACAGCAAAGCCCTCCAAGGATAATTACATTGTTGGAAGGACAGTCCGCTGCAGTACCTGTTACACTAGTAAAACTGTGGGACATAGGCTCCTCTCCCTCCTTAAGCTTGGGGCAGATAGCATACAGAGCCTGTCACAGGCCTGACCCCCACGTTTGTGACTCACCTTGGGCCCTGTGCATAGGGCGGACTCTGGTGGGTACACGATGAAGTGCCGCAGCGTGAAGCCGAATCCCTGCGCATTCTTGTGGAGCACCACAGTGCGCGGACCCTGCCAGGCCACGCCCTCGCCCGGCCGCACGTTCTCATTGGACGGCGAGAGGCCATCTCTCCGCCCCTTTGCCTGAAAGAGAGAGAAGTACAGGGCCTCGTGAGGCGCAGGTAAATCAAGGCTCACCTTACAATTTGGCTTCAGTACAGAAAGGTCACATGATTGGTTAGTTCCAAACGGAACGCTTGATCCTCTCATTTCAATGTGATTGCGTACTTTCAAACCCCTCATTAACCGTAACGTGACTTTGTTCTAAGGCAGTTACACACGCCATCTAGTCAGGAATATCCAGGAAAGCAATTTATATCCTAGTTACAAGCTCAAACAATCAGGCACATGGTCAGCGATATTCCCTGACTAGTAGTCTGGACGTCAATGTGGAAAAGGGGGTGTGGCCTGAAGGGGGAGGGGGTTCATCCATCCAATCAGTGGCCCTGAAGGATCGGAAAACTACGCAGGTTCAGACTCCTTTCCATGTGGAGTCATTAACAGTTCATTTTCTGTTTTGTGGAACCAATATCCACCACTGGATTAATATCAGTTTCAAAAAGAGCAGGGGGTTTAACTTGATACTGGCAGCATCTTCCAGAGACATCACGCAGCCAGCGTTGTTGGACAGGAAGAGCGAGAGGGAAACCCGCATTTTCCTGCCCCCCCCCCCCACCAAATCCGATCGCTGACCTAGCTGGTTAAGCCACAAGTAGGCCCCCGCCCCTCTTCCACAGAGCCCCCACATGGCAAGGAGCAGCTTCGTCAGGGGAGCGTACACCCTTACTGACAGAGAAGGGAGAGAGAGAGTAAGTATGGGGATGGGAAAAAAATGGAATTCCAGTGAAAACAGTGTTCTCGGCAAACGTGTCCAGGCACGTGCCGAGCGGGCCGGATGGAGAGAGAGAGAGAGAAAGTGAGGAATGAGGGAGAGCAGGAAGAGACAGGACATGGGGGCCAGCCTGGGAAAAGCTCCCACAAGGCACTTGTGGACCACCGATGGCCCTTTAGTGCTGATGTTGCTTAGCCAACCTCAGTTCACACATCATTAGGCCCTGTAGAGAGCCTGCCCTCTCCAGTGCCTGTTTGTCCGTCTGTGAATCTGCCTGACTGCAATTCTGTCACCATTTCAGGGTGTCGGTGTTTCTCACTGTCAGTCAGCCTATGTGTAAATCCTTCTGTAACATATCACTGGCTCCGTGTGTGTGTGACGTCGTCGCCCAAAAATCCCTGTCAGTCCCGGAGACATCTCCCTGTCTTCTGATTGGCCTCCTCTAACAAAAGAGATGGCTCCACCTACTCCACCCCCCCCCCACCATCAAAAAGGCTGCATAGAAAATTCATTCAAATGACGAATACTGCACCAGCTGCAAGCAAAACATTTACAAGCATCCTATGAATAAACACCATGAAAAATCATTTCCCAAAATGACCCTCGACAAGCTCCAAGCCATGTCTATACAAACACACCCCGAATCAAAACTGGCAATCATAAATCAGATATACACAATATATGCTTAACATTTACATCCTGTCTGACCCGAACGAGGTGTTCCAAGCTGATCCTAACGGCCTCCGTAACACAAATCTACAAACGCCTTTCTGGAACATTCTGTTCTAACATTCGAGCCTGGTTGGACATCAGAGGCCGCTGTCTTCCACCCGGCTGGCAGATGCTTGTAGCTCAGAGTTGCACAGGGTCTCTGTGTCAGGGGTGTTCAGTTGGGGGAGGGGAAAAGGCCATCAACTTAGCCAGCTGACCCCCGCTCTACCACAGCGGATATCCTCCAACACCCCTTTGCATTGACAACCATCCATCCATTTCGATATAAGTGAAATACTGCAGATGTACTTTTTATTCACATTTTTGTCCAACAGCAGACAAATAAATCACAGTATATACAGAGTTACATGGCAAAATGGATGATTAACCATCCATCTTCCGTAACCTGTAACCCAGTACAGTGCTACAGTGAGCAGGAAGATGCTCAAAGGAAGCACAGGGTACAAAGCAGGGGACATCCTGGGTGGGATGCCAGTCCTGCACAGAACAGACATACACAGACACACAATCAGGCACTGCAATCAAAGGAAACTGCAGTACCCAGTGGGAAAGCACACAAACACCAGGGGAACAAGCAAACCTCACGTACGCAAAGTAAGGGCAGGACTCGATTCCTCGGCCCTGGAGTTGTGAGGCTACACTGCTAACCCAGAACCCCTGCATCCCTTTACACTTCTCACACACACAAGACATATTATGATCACATGAGCTTCTCCTACACCCATACTCCCCAAACGGCATGCCCAGCACGCACGGCACCGACAGTGCAGCAGAAACGATGGCATCCCTACACAGGGGGAGAATAAGCAGCCGCGCTTCTCCCATCTCAGTGACAGCGAATCCGTTGGGTTCATTACGTAAACGGCGGCACCAACGAAGTCACCGTGGAAACATGAACCCACATTTAAAACAAACGTTATTCAAAGAGACCAAGGTGAGGTGGGGGGGGTTATGGTCTTACCGTTGGCTGGCAGTCTTTCCTGGGCACCCCAATACGAGATGGAGTCAGGGATGCCCCGCCTGACGCCTTGTGTAGTACAGCCAGCCAGACGCAGCGCGGATAGGGAGTGCCACAGTCCAAACCCACCGTGCTCTCGTACGTCCACTCGGTGCCAGCAGGTGCTGGATACGAGGGCACGGCGGCTGCCCACATGGGTGCCCACGATTTGAATCCAAACTCAGAACGTCCAGTTGTTAGGCAGTAAGCTGTACAGTCCAAATCATAGCATTGCCTTGGGGGTGGGAGGGCATTACTGTGAGCGACCGGCGAGACGATCCAAGTGATGGCTGAGAGGCGATGCGGACCCGGCTCTGACCCGAGTTGAGTAACCGGCGCTGAGCCTGAGTCTGATGTAGCCCTCCTCCCTTCTGGCTGAATGACTCCCACTGTCTGATCTCATTCCCCCATCGGGATGCCGATGCCAGCACCAGCCCCCCGCCACCCCCCCACCCCCAAACACCA